>JAGFNQ010007821.1:0-58925 GCA_024364735.1 Boesenbergia rotunda | reverse complement strand
ACACAATTTGAATTCAGAGAAGCAGCAAAATTCGGAGCTAAACTGGTACGCAAGGAAATAGAAAACAGAAACTGATACGCAACAACTAACTTGGCACGCAAGCATTGAATCATGAAATAACCTAAAATTGAGAACACTTGTTCACTGAACAAACTCCCAGCTAGTAAACTTGCAAGACTAAACCCTAATTACGGCATAAACAATTCGGAAAGGAGAACCAAATAGCTGATACAAAGACAGAAACAGAATTGAGGTGCAGAATTGAAATTACAGCTAAACCAAAAAGAAGTACAATAAGAAACTAAGCCTCGATCATTCCCTTGTCTCAAGACCTCCTTGCCGTCACACAAGAGCAAGCCAAGAACCCCTTCAGCTCCACAAATCAATGGGAAAACAGCTTCAATTTTGACTTTGCTCACAGACTGCACTCAGCTGAAGAAAACCAATCCGATCTGCTCGATCTCGCGATGTCGAGGTGTGGTGATGATTTGGTGATGATTAAAGAATACCAGAGGACCCTCCAGTAAGCTCCGATGGAAGAAAACGGCACGCGATTGCGATTGAATCGATCAAATCACAGAAATGGACGAAACCCTCAATCCACTCTGTTCCGGTGCAAATCCGAGCTAGAATCTCAACGGAAACCTTCTCCCAATGATCCAGATCGTGTTCCAATGTTGTGATCGAGATGGCCACGCCTTCAGATGGAAAAAATCGCAATCGAATCGAAGAACTAGTGAAGAAGAACGAAGAACTGAGCTGGAAATTGGCGAAGACGCGACAGAGAGATCGAAAGCTGTTTGCAGTTTAAGTAGTTAAGCAGTGGACGACTCAGATTAATCAACATTCATTCAACGGTTGATCTTCGTCCGATTTGATTCAAACTTCCCAGATCTTGATCAAGGGTCAGGAGCATCCTCGGGGTAGCTCGGATTTGCCAGATTTGCAACGGATGATTTAGATCCCCTTGATCTTTGAACGAACGGTCTAGCTTCTCCCTAGCTTGATCCGACGGCTAGATGATTTCTGATTTGGACGAAACCTTCAGATCTTGATCTGATCGCTCGATTAGCCTTAATCCCAGCTCGGATTGATCAGAAGTTCTCAGTTGGTCTATATCTAACCGTTCTTGCATCGGACGGTCCATATTAGTCGACGCTTGATCACTTGATCCAGTCCACTTTTGACTCAATTTTAACCCAACATGATCTAGGTCCATGATCCTTCCAAGCCTACAAAAGTAGATCATCAATTTATTGACAAAACAATTCAAATATATCAAAATTTACAATTATGTCCAAAATGAATGTAAATCCTAGAACCTAGGGTAAATACAATTACGCAAGTAAAATATGGGTCAAACACGCATTTTAGCATCTGAAATGATCAATAAAATGATACTTATCAGTGACTCAACAAACACTAGACCACACCGGTGTTCCCCCGGTGACTCTTGGCCTACAAACTCAACCTTCTTAACCTTAGACATTTTGTCCTTAGTTAAGTCATTCTTTTTCCTTTAAATGGCAACCCTTGCCATTGTTGGACTCCCCCTTCTTGCCATAATCATATGCTACCCTAGCATATTTCTTTCCCTTGGCATGGGAGTTCTTAGTCCGGTATCCCAACCCCGATCTATAATTAGTGCGGTTTAAACCACCCAACACCATATCTAAACCATTAGATCCAATAGTGAATCTCTCTAGGGTCTTTTCCAAAGTATCAAGCATTGCCCTCAAAACTTGATTTTCCCTTTCCAAGTTTATAACCTTAGAATTCATATGTCCACTTTGGACATTCCTAGACCTACCCATATTCCTAGGCACATTCTTCTCCTTCTTGGGACTAGTGCCTCGATCCTTAGGTCTAGAGGTCTTGGATTTATTATGCATGTTTTTTATAGGGTTATGATCTATCTTGTTAGCCCTAGTCCTATCATTGTATCTAAACCCAAAATTGTGCACCATCAAACATTTCTCATTAATTTTAGCATGCATGGATGAATGATTAATTCTATTTTTATCATGCAAGGAGGAATTCAAATTTGAATTATATTTAAATTTAAGATTAGGGATTACCTCCCTTACCCTTGTAGTCCCTCCTTGTTGTGGGCTTCGCTTCCTCTCTTCTTTCTCCCAACTCCTCAAGTGTCCCATTTTCTTGAGCTCTTTCTTTCTTGGACACTTGGTGTGGTAGTGCCCTAACTCTCTGTAACGCCCGAAAATTCTCGAAACTAATTTTAGAAATATCTTAGAATTTATTTCGAATTTATGAATATTTTTATAGAATTTTTCCATAAACGAAAGTGGCAAAAAGGGATAAAAAGAAAAAAAACACATAAGTGGGATTTGATCCCTTGACCTACACTGGAGAGGAAAAGAGACTTACCAAGTGGGCTAGTCTATTTTCATTGAGATAAAATAGAGGAAAAGATAAATAAGGCAAAGTTAGTTAAATTTTCCCATGAGTATAAAAGGGGAACTTAGGGTTTTTAGATTCACTCTTTTCCTCACCTTCTCTCAGCTCCGACCCCTCCCTCTCTCTCTGCGATTTTCTTCCTCTCCCTCTCCCGAGACTCTCTTCTCTCTCCCTCTCTTGCGCCTCTTCCTCTCCTCCTCTTCTCTTGCTGCCCAAGACAAGGGGAAAGTGAAGGGAAGGTCCCAAGAGGCCCTATTCTCTACGGGGACCCTCGTAGACGCGAGGAGAACACCAAGAAGCAAGAAGAACGTTGTAATTCGACGTTTCCTCAGGGATTTCAGTTTATTCGTAAGAAAAACCTAGCGTATGAAGTAAGTATCCCTCACCTGCAGTATAAGTAGTTTCGGTTGACGTTTCGTATGCTTAATTCCATATATGTATGTTCTACGATTAGAAATCGTAAATCATGAACGAGCACGCACGTTAGGTGTTTGTTAAAATGTTCAGTTCAGTTAATGCTATAGAAAGCATTAAAGAATAGAAATTCTTGCTCCAGTTTATGATTGGGACCAAGGTCCAACGGGATGGGCTCCTAGTTGCCTCTAGGTTTAGATAACCTAGTAAAAGCAAGAATTAGAAAAGGAAAGAAAAGTATAAAGGACTATTTTATTTTCAGTGGCATTGTACCGGACTCCGGTCCAGGGATAGGCTCCAAGTTGCCTCTAGGTTTAGATAACCTAGTATGTGATGGGCTCCTAGTTGCCCCTAGGTTTAGATAACCTAGTAGAACCCTAATGGATTCGGGATTTGCTACCTCGGGTTTATTAGGGATGCGCGCATTGTTGGTACATTGCCGAGCCCACAGCAGTTGATTATTATTTTCACCTACTATATGTATTTAGTTTTCAGAAATTCATATTAGTATGTGGTGAATTTAATAATTAGTTTTATGTTAGATAGTTTCAGTTCCAGTTCAGATATGTATGTCATGCTATAGCTTACTTTTCAGTTCTAGTTCAGTATGTGCCATGTCTCAGTTATATGCCATGACATTCTATGATATGTATTTTAGCATGAGCCTAGCATGATTTCTTATGGATATGAGCATGTATGTGCATAGCATATTTTACAAAAGCATAATTCGAGTTTTCATGGTTTTGTGAGGCTAGATGGTACTTACTAAGCTTTATGCTTATTAGTTTGAATTTCCTTATACTGCAGATACAGGTAAAGGAAAGCACTAGTAGCGGAGGCGGCGGGCTTGATGCAAAGTGTGTGTGATGGTGGAGTTGGAATAAAAGTCTTCGGAACTTGCAAAGCATAGAATAACCCTCTTTATGTTTCTTTAGTTATTCCGCAATATATTATGTGAACCATGTATGAACTTAAGTAGAGTTGTATTCGTGGTGTCTAGTATGCTTCTTTAATTTTCTTGTTTATGCTTCTTCAGTTATTTCGCGATATATTATGAGAACCATGTATTAACCTGTTTAGACTCGTTATTTGTGGTGCCCAGTATATTAAAGTAGTTTAATTACCTGTGTTAATACTTGCTTAGCGAATGTTGAATGATATGAGTTACTACTTGTAATATGGTAATTTAGACCCATGCTTAAGCTTTAGAGATAAGAACTGGATACTTTTGATTTACATGCTAAATACATAGGATATGCTTGTTTTAAGATATATGCACCATATAGAATGACATGTAGTAGCTAAGAATGCCCTTAGATATGAATAATGAATGGTTTCAATAAAGAAGTTGATACTAACTTGGCACATTCATGTTTATACTTCTACATGTCGTTTTTATGATTTCTAAGTTGCTATACATGCTAGAAACCCTCCAAAAACATGTAATAAATGCCTTAGAATAGTCGTGGAACTTTATTTATGCCATTATGTTTGTTAGATATGATTTTGGTACATTGTGGCTCAAGGTTGATACATTCTAGAAATCTGAAAACTGAATTTCAGAACTACCAGTCAACTGGGAAAACACCAGTCGACTGGTATCGGGCACAGAACCATTCTGTGGCCCGACCAGTGGACTGGCATATAGCAGTCGACTGGTACTGTGTAAAACAAAGGTGGTATAGAGCAGCTGGTTAGTGCTTTAGCCATGTAACCCAGAGGTTGGGGGATCGAATTCTGCCAAGATAATAAAATAAAAGTTTTGCTTTATTTTGGACAAAATAGTACTTTCAGCATGTTTATGAATTGTTAGTTCAGTAAATAGCGAAATAAGAATTTTCGAAATTCTCCCAGTTGGTTTAGCATTATTAGAAATCATTAATTAGTCAGTTAGTCAGTAGCGATCCGCCTTAAAGCTTAGTACCAGAAGGCGGGTCGTTACACTCTCCACATGTGAAGCAACGGATTTTCTTCCTCTTCTCTTGGGCTTCTCCAATCCTACAACCCACATTAGATTTAAAAGAATTTGAAATAGATTTAGATTTTACCTCCTTTTTACCTTTCGGGAACTTGTCCTTATAGTGTCCCTTTTCGTTGCAACCAAAGCATGTGATGTGTTCCTTTCTCTTGACTTTGGTGGAGGTTGAGGTTTCTTCTTGCTCTTGTATGGATGAGGGTCATTCCTCCCCCTCAATCCTTGAAGTTGACGTTTCCTCTTCTTCTCTTGAGATGGATGCCCTCTCACTCTCTTCTTCTCCTTTACTTGTGGATGTGGACACTTCTTCCTCTTCGGATGTTGACACTTCCGTTTCTTTTTCTTGGTCCACTGAATCCATTTCCTTTGGCTCTTCTTCTGCTCATGTAGGGTTTTCATGGAGCGCTACTAGCTTGCTCCACAATTCCTTAGCATCCCTATACTCACCAATCCTATCCAAAATGTCATTAGGTATTAAATTGATTAACATTTTGATTACTTTGTTATTGATTTCGGATTGATGAATTTGCTCCTTGGTCCACTTCTTCTTCTTAAGAGTCCTTCCCTTTTGTCCTTGGGAGAATCGAAGCCTATTTCTATACACATCCAATCTTCAATATTAGTCATTAGAAAATATGACATTTTACCTTTCCAATACGCGAAATCGTCACGGTCGTACGAAGGTGGAATCCGGATATCCCATCCTAGCGGACCCTCTCCTTTCATTTTCCTCTAGCGTGTGCTCTCTCGGCGGTTAGTCCGATCAAGAGCAGTCCTTCGCTCTGATACCAATTGATAGATCGATTGTGTCCGCTACAGGGAGTGTGAATAGCAATTCTTCGAACCCCTTTCTTCCTACATGGTTAGTTGCACAGCGGAATATACAATAAAAATAATAAAACAAAAAACTAACCAATGCTAACATGGAAGATTTACTTGGTATCCACCCCGGAAAGGTGACTAATCCAAGAATCCGTCAGTGGATCACTCCCCGGATAACCTCCGGCTAGCACTCGTCACTCCTTGTGGGTGGAGAAACCTCGCCACAATCACGTTGATAATATCTGGGCACAAAAGACTACTAACTCACTTTACCCAAGCGAGTTTAGGCAGGAATCTCAGCCACCACGAAGTCCTCTTTAAATAGGACTCGGGCTGAAACCCTCGCTACCATTCGACTGCCCCAAGGGCAGTCGACTGGTGCCACTGAAATTCGACCGTTGCACCCCAACGTTTGAATTCTTAGCCAACTCACCAACCACCTACCAGTCGACTGCCCCCAGGGCAGTCGACTGGTCCTAGGCTGAGACCCTTCTGTGAGTATCACCAGTCGACTGCCCTCAGGCCAGTCGACTGGTCTGCTCACATACCTAAGATTACCCTTCCCGAGTACATTTCACTCCACACTCGAACCCTAGGATTTCTCGAGTACAATTACACAGCACTCATACCCTCATAACTCGACTGACTCCTCTTCAGCAGCCTCGACTGTTGCCTTCGCACCCTCTTCATCTTCGACTCCCGTCCCTCAGATGCACGCAAGCCTCCAGCTTGTCTCCATGTCATCCTTCACCCATGCCTCGAAGTCTGCGCCCCTCAGCTCATCGTCCCTGCTCTCCAAGGTCCCTCGGGTGCACACAAGCCTCCAGCTTGTCTCCATGCCAGCCTTCACCGTACCGAGGCCATCCAGCGAAGTCCATATGTGTAACCTGTACAACCTGCACACTCAACATACACATATAAGAACACAAGGGTAAACCTAACTTAAATCCTTTGCCCAAACATCAAAACACTTGGTCACTCCGGGTCACAGATTGCCTCAACAACAAATAGCTCAAATAAATAATGCAGGGGTCTTCCCCAATCCTCTGCTGATAACCCGTATCTCTACAACCAGTAGGGACACTCCTACAACTCCTTGATCAAATCCTAAGTACTCCATGGATAGATACTACTCAAGTATATCCGAAATAAGTATGAAGAGAACTATCAATATTTATCACTAATTTAGCTGAAAATGTGTATATAAATCTCATACCGCAAAAGGACGATCCGTTGATCCACGGTGTCTCCTCTCTGGTGCCAGCAGAAACTTGACCCATCTCTGGCGGTGGTGGTGGCATCGTCGAATACTGTTGAGACGAAACCTGAAACTGAGGCAGAGGCTGCGGAGCTAACCCTCCGACAAGGTGCTGAGCCAGCGAAGCTGATCCTCCATCCGGGTACTGAGGTTGATACGTCATAGACGGATATGCTAAATAAGTCTGATGTTGAGGAATAGGCTGCTGCTGAGGTCCTACCTCTAAACTCTGAGATATAGGTGGGGTATAGCTGGCCTCATATCCCAGTATAAAATAGGCACGTGCTGGAGGGGCGAATGGTGGCTGACGGAAAGAAGGTTGTGTCCTGTGCCCTCCCCTCTGAGATCCTGACTGTCCAGAATCTCCACTCTGACTAGCAGCTCCAGTCTTCTCATTCTGTGCCTTTAGTGCACAGTCTCGACTCAGGTGTCCTGGGCGCTTGCAATAGTAGCAAACCGAATGCTCCAATGAACAATCCGCCCTAATATGCTCTTGAGATCCACACTGTACACATGTGATCCATTAGTAGACTTCTCCCGATTCTGCTGAGAAGAACGGAACGCTCCTGCTGAAGAACATCTTGACTTCTGGGGTCTGGATGATGCCTCAAAGATGTTCTGGCTGTCGCGCATCTGCCCAGTGGTTTGCGGCTGCTGAGTCTGAACTAAGTCATGTATGACCTACTTACCCTTCTTCTTATATCCAAACAGTCTATGCTAGGTCATCTCGATAACAAGAGCTCGCTCTAACTCCTCTCGGTAGGATGTAGCAACAAATCCTGACATACGAACCTGAATGTACGCTGCTAAGCCCTGGTGAAACTGTGTCATCCTCTCTATGTCATCGACAACCATATGAGGATAGTACTCTGCTAGGCGGTTAAACTCCGCCTCATACTCTAGTACAAATCGATCTCCCTGCTAGAGATTCAGAAACTCCTGTCGCCTTGCCATACGAAATGCCGCTGGAAGGTACCTCGCCACAAATTCCTCTCTGAAGGTGTCCCATGTGATGTACTGCTCCCCGATGATAGTCTGCTGCGTAGTCCACCAAGTATACGCCTGATCCCGCAGATGATAAATGGCCAGCTCGGCCTTCTCCCAGTCCGAGCATGTCACATATCGGAAGGTGCTCTCTAATGTCCTGATCCAAGCTCGGGTCACAGCTGGATCCGGTCCTCCATGGAATAACGTAAACCGTCCCTTTACGGACTCCGCCAGCCTCGGAATCCGAGCTCGATCCATAACGCCACCTGTAGAAGCAGATATCGCAGGGGGCACAGTGGGGAATACTGGAGCAGGGACCATGGATGGAGCCGTCGGCAAGATCGAGATGGCCACTGCGGGTGGTACCGTAGGTACTGCAGGAAATCCGGGGCCAGCTATCGCAGGTGAGACTGAAGGGAGCACCGGGGCCTGCATCATAGTCGGAGCAGTCGGATATGCTGAAGTAATCATAATCGGGGGAGCAGTAGAATACATCGGAGCCGGCATCCCAGGTGGAACTGTAAAGTAAGATGGAGCCGGTACTGCTGATGGAATAGTCGGATAAGATGGACCCTCGTACTGTGGTAGAACTGCAGAATAAGGTGGAACTGGTACTGCTGAGGGAATAGTAGGATAAGGTGGGAACGGTACTGCTGATGGAACAGTAGGATAAATCGGAGCAGGTATAGGCATCTCCGATGGAATAGTAGGGATAACCGGAACAGGTACCACCGAGGTAACTACCGAATGCGATAGAGCAGTCACCATAGAAGAGACAATAGGATATGTCGAAACAGGAGTCTCCGACGGAACAGTGGGGAAAATCGAAGCAGATCCTAATGGTACTGGATCTGCCGGAGGGGGTACTACTGCTGACCCGGTGAATAATACCGGAGCGGATACAACAGGAGGAATAGTAGGGACGACTGATGAAAACGGAGGAGGGACCCTCTGAGTCTGGGTATCCTGGCCCCTAGGAATATCCTGCTGAGTCTGGCTATGACTAACAGACTCTGCCTCAGTGGGTCTCTCAGGTGACTCTGCAGCCTGAGACTCTAAAGTCCTCTTACGTGGCCATCCCAGACCACGTCTTGGTGTAGGAACATATACACCCCGAGTCATACCTGTTAAATTATTACCAAGTATTACAAACAAGATCAAATGGTTAACTTTACCAATTTACCTATTTGCCACCTGGAGAGGTCCTGCCGCTGCCCAGTCCCAAAGTGCAATCACGTCGCGACAACGACTTAAAGATTCGAAAAACACGCAAAAACAAGTAGGCATCGCAAACCTACGCTCTGATACCAAAAATAAATTGGTATCAGATGGACACCGAAAATCCACAAGTCCCCAAGGTATCCGGCAAAACTCGCTCTGATATCAAACATAAATTGTCACGCCCTGAGACCTAGGAGCCGTTGATCCAATAGAAAATCAGACAGCACCTCCCCTGTCCGGCGGACAATATACACATACAAACCACATATATAACATCACCACGCAGTTTAAATGGGCCTCAAATCGAAACAGAATAACAACATATATGACAATATAATCGTAAATCCAAAGCACGAACTTACCTGAGCTGCCAAGGGACAGGAACGCAGCAAAACGACACACACAGTCCAACATAGGACTCAAAAGTACAACCCCATAAAGCAAATCACATACTACAAGTCCACGATAATTCAACGCAACGAAATAAAACATAACATGGTACAAAAACAGAAAGCAACATATAAAAACCAAATCGAATGTCGTCACAAGCATGGGACTGGCGACTCGGACCCTCCTGGCAGATATCAACCTGAAATCAGAAAAATATGGCAACGGTGTGAGTCCAAATAAACTCAGCGAATACCCAAACATATATGCATAGTACGTTATACTAACAATAAGAGTCTACGCTGATACAGTCTCATATGAACAATAGACAAGGGTATACACTAAAGATACTGAATGAAAGTACATACCAGTATCCATCTATCCTGCAGAGGGGTGAAATAACTCCCTATGGAACAAGTATAGCACATAATCCAAAGTAAACAAGTCTCCAGTATATGCATGTCAATCAAGTACAGAAATCAAATGCAACAAATAATGCACGATGCAAAATATGCACATGGTGCAATGACATGTGTCATCCCTTGATCCCAGTCAGGACACAACCCACCTATCATAAATGAACATCCACGTGGGTAGAGTTGTGACAACCTGTACGCACTCTGCCATCACCGCTCCTGAGTGATCGAGTGGACAGAATATTGGTAGAGGTCACTCTCCTACCCCAAGCAATGGGGGAGCCTCGCTCTCATTTTCTCGTGTCTCTGTACGAGAAGGGATCCCTGGCTGCTACCACGCACCGGAACCACCCTCCAAATATTGATCGTGCGGAGCAATACAGGGCAAATGCACACACTCTATGGTAGCTACTACCCCTGAGTGGATGTGTGTGCATATCCTCATGTACTGACAATGGACTCAGACTACATAGGAGCCGATGATCGTCAGCATACAACAATGCAAGGATGGTGCATGACCCAAACACATACAACACCCACCAAGTCCTCAACTAACACCTCAGTGTGCTAGGTATAGGTCTGAATCCTATATCATGGGATACAAGTAACCTACTAGGTATACTAACGAAATAACCAATGATCCATCCATGTCAAATGCGAGGGAACATATGACTACATCTATGCACATATATATATACACATAACAACTATTGAGACTGTATGAAGCTAAAAAGGAGATAACCTCTAGGATAAGCCACATATATCAAGTACAGGTATACTAAAGCAGGTATAGCATATAAACTTACTGTTATCTATAACAAATCATACATAACAATATGACAATATCTAAAAGATAAGTCAAGGGTACCCGCCTCAATCGTAAGACGCTCGTATCAGAAAGAACCACCCGTCTGGTAATCAGCAATGCTAAATCCAATCAATGCCCTGTATCAAAGGCATAAGATTTATCTACAAGAATATGTAATTTATAGATAACTAGATATCTGCAGTAAGTAGGATCTTTCTAATTATCATGGTTTCATCTAATTAACCATAATTAGATAATTAACTCTTAATTATCCCAAATTATCCCGATCAGATTCCAATTAGAATTTGGAACCCGAATTTATCAAGTTGACTTATTAGGTTTAAATTTCCAATTAAACCTAACCCGTAGTTTAAATCAATAGCCATCCCAACCACAGATCATAGAACAACCTAAATCTAACCACCATTCTCCTCAACACACTGGATAAACAAAACCCAACATTAACCTAGACCAAACAACACTCCGAGCACAATCTGTGGCCCACGGCATCCTGCCACATGGTCAAAACCACACAGGACTACAACTAAAACCATCACTAAACAAAAAAAAATAAAAACATTGTTATATTTCAACTCGATTCCCCCTTTAGCTATCTATTGATCAAGGCAACAAAACACCCTTCTAACCAATTAGGTCAGCATCCAAGTTTATCTACAGGATCAATCTAAATAGAGATTCCAGTCACAAAACAAACTCAGCCGAATGGAGGGAAAAGAAACAATAAGGATTCATGTGTTAATTATCAACTAGGAAACCTCTCAAATTCCAGATTTAACTCCCTACACAACAAACCCACCTAAACAGAAATTCAAACCATAAAAGATCAACTGACAAGAGTAGATACAAAATCAAAGGTCAATTACCTACTGTGAATTGGATCCAGCTTACCTCCCAAAGCTCACAGACACAAAATCACCCTCTCCAATTGACCTTGATCGAGCTAGGTCCAAATCTTCCTTGCGAAGGAAGATGGCATTAGATCAGACCATGATGGTGCTGCCACAGGGACCAAATCAGTACAATCCAAGAAGATTGAAGGAAATCCATTTGCCACACTCAAGGAAAATAACTAAACATCCCAAGACCGATCACTTACCCAACCATGGCCAACGAAAGACAAGAATCAACCATCGGCACTTGATCTTGATGTAGGTTGATTGAAGCAAGCCTTGCGAGAGGAGACAACTCTAGATCCCCTTAGCACAGCGGGTTGATCCAGGGATGAGGATCAAGTGGAGAGCGCTGGTTTCGTTGGGAGGTAGCTATGTGGTGAAGCCGCTAAGGGACGAGAAGTCGGCGCCGCCGATCGAGGGCAGTGGAAGAAGAGGGAGAGGTGGTCGGTCGATCTGTTGGCGTAGCAAGGGTTTGAGAAGGAGAACGGCAGAGGAGAGGAGGCGGCGTGGCCTTCACCGGCGGCTAGGTCACGCGAAGGGAGAGGAAGATGGAGTCGGGTCGGTGCTTGGGCTTTGGCTGCGGCTAGGGCACGAGTGGAGTGTAACGCCCGCTTTTTTTTTTCTCCATTAAAGCGGCGTTACGTTAACATACTTAGGGCATGTAGACATCATAATGCAGCGGAAACCTTTAACTTACTCCTACATGCACTTACTACCATTTCTAACATCATAACATAGGAACTTAGCATAGTAACTTTATACTTAGCATCATATCATACTTAGCATCATGTCATTCGTAGCATCATGTCATACTTAGCATCATGTCATAGAGTCATACTCAAGCACATAATAGTAAAGGTAAAGTTCTATCATAAAACGAGCAACCATATTGCTCCTTGGCCAAGTCACTATCACACACATTCTTTGATGCCCTCCTGCTGCTTCCTTACTGTCCCCTTGCATGATCTGTGGTATAAGAAAATAAGACTATAAGCACACAGGCTTAGTAAGACTCTTTCCTACTCACTAAAACCATTCATCACTTAATCATGAGCATCTTAAACATTAACATACTTAGTGCTTTACTCAGCACATAAGTCTTTATGAGCACTTAGCATACCTTTGACATGACTTGAACATATCTTAGTCACTTTCATAGCATAGCATATACATAAACATAAAAACATTCATGGCTTGGCATAATACGTGGCATAGGCATAAACATCATAAACATTCATAGCATGACATAATTCTTGGCATAGACATAAACATAATAACATAACCTCATAAACATTCCTAACATGAACCTAAATAAAATCATGGCATCCGAACTTAGCATAAACACAATTAAATCATGGCAACATAACTTAGCATGGACATAAAAATCATAGCATTCTATCCTAGCATAAACATAATTAAATCATGGCATCCTAAACTATCATGAACATAAATAAAATCATGGCATTCTAATTAACATAAACATAAATAAATCATGGCATCCTAAACTATCATGAACATAAATAAAATCATGGCATTCTAATTAACATAAACATAAATAAATCATGGCATCCTAAACTATCATGAACATAAATAAAATCATGGCATCCTACTTAGCATAAACATAAATAAAATCATGGCATAAACATACTTTGCATCCAATTTCTTTGCATAATGTTCTTATCATAAATATAATGCATAACATGGATGGATGCATGTGGCAATTGCATATATATATATATATAGATGCTTAATCTTTAAAACATGCTTTTAAAATAATCATAACATTCATTGGGCCCTGGCTTGTACCACATTCATTCATCATATGCGCGCATCCCTAAGTAAATACGAGGTAGCTAATCTTGACCTACTAGGGTAAGGACAGCTTCATCGGTAGTCCCGAACCGTAAGGACAGCATCATCGGTAGTCCCGAACCGTGGACAGCATCATCGGTAGTCCAGAACCGTGGACCTTACTTAGGTCCGGTACAAGCCCATAAAATAAAATAAAATGCTTTCACATGCTTTTCCATTCATCATCATTCATTCATCATACTTGTCATTCATCATCATTCATTCATCATACTTAACATCATCGTTATGCCTTAAAGGCATGTACTTTAACCTCATTCATAAGACATGGCATACATACATCTTAGTCATAAAACATGGCATACATACGTATCATTCATAAGACATGGCATACATGCATATTATTCATAAAACATGGCATATCATTCATAAGACATGGCATACTTACATATCATTCATAAATCATGGCACATGTCTAAACATCTATGACTTAACATATAATTCATGACATACAAACTAAGGGTTTGGTTAACATAGAACTTCTTCCATCTTACTTAAACATATTTCTTGGTAACTCATACACAAGCATCTTTGGAGGTTTAACCTAACCCTAGCCCGAGGTTATGTCCTTGGCCGAAAGTCCCCAAGGAAACCCTAGGTCCATGAAACCTCCCATAACTTCCCAACCAACATCTCCTACATTCATACTAGGCCATAGGGAACATTTGAGTTCATACTTAGGACCAACCCAAATCCTTTAACCCTAATCTTGCTCTTGGCCAAAACTTCAAGTCCATGGGGCATGGTAAAATTTCCATTAAAATCCCCAAATCAATTGTTATACACCAACTATACCTTCCCATAGGGCCATTTGGGGCCCTTACTTGAAATGAGTCCTAACTTTCCACCCCATTAGGGTACTTGGCCGAAACCTATAGGGTCTCTAGGCCATGTGAAACATTCACATAAATACCCTCCATCTCCCTTATATCATGACAATACATAAAACAAACACTTGAGGTTTTAAACCCAACCCTACACAAGGGTTCTTGTTGTTGGCCGAAACCCTAGGGTATCCTAGGGTACTCCAAAAATTCTCAAAAATTATACTTAACCTCTAATCATCATAAGGGAACATTAAATAACATTATACAGATTTTTAGCATCATTATGGACCCTAAAACATGGTGGCCGAAACCCATAGGGTTTCTAGGGTGTTGATTCTATTTCTTTCATGTTGGCCGAAACCCTAGGGTGTCTTAGGGTACTCCAAAAATTCCCAAAAATTATACTTAACCTCTAAACATCATAAGGGAACATTATATAACATTATAAAGATTTTTAGCATCATTATGGACCCTAAAACATTGTGGCCGAAACCCATAGGGTCTCTAGGGTGTTGATCTTGTTTCTTTCATGTTGGCCGAAACCCTAGGGTGTCCTAGGGTACTCCAAAAATTCCCAAAAATCATACTTAACCTCTAAACATCATAAGGGAACATTAAACAACATTATAAAGATTTTTGGCATAATTATAGACCTTAAAATCCTTGTGGCCGAAACCCATCAACCTAGGGTTCTTGATTTTCTTCCCTTTTAACATCAAATCCAAACACCAACCAATATATCATGCTAAAAAAATCATGGAAATCGTACGGAACTATTATACCACAGGTGAGGGAGTCTTACCTTGGGTTTCTTGATTTTTCAAACCTTGAGAGAAGAAGAAGATTGCAAAATCTTTGGATCCTTGCCTCCTTGTCCTTGTATCCTTGGAAAACCCTTAGATCTTGGGGATAAGACCTCTTGTGGAGCTTTTCCAAGGGGAAACCCTTCCTTGGGTGTTCGGCTAGGATGAGGGGAGGAAGAGGAAGAATTTGCAAAGTGATGAAAGGAAGAAATAACTCCCAAAACCCCCCTCTTTATAGCCCATTAAGGAGGTAAATGAAGTGTCTCTCCATGACCCTTCATCTTCTTCTATGCCTTAACCAATATCCACTTCATTCCCTCCTAACAATACCTTGCTAGGTGAGTTGGTTAGTGCATACATGGTTGTACAAGAGGTCCAAGGTTCAATCCTTGGTAGTTGCACAATTTTTTCCCACTTATTTTATTTTATTTTTCCTAGTATTTTCGAAAATTCCTTAAAAATTCCCCCATAATTATGGTAATATTTCTTATTAAAATCCCTTTATATTTATACTAATTTTCACCTAAAATCCACCAAAAATTATGGTACTAAAAAGCCCATATAAGGCCCATTAGTGCCCTTTTTCCCAATTTACATGAAAAAAACATGGATTTTCTAGGCCAAAGTTCGGATTATTATTTCTAGGCTCCTCAGAAAATTATCTAAACATGCTCAATATTTTAAGAAAATATTAAGAAAATTTTCCGGGTCGTTACATGGAGGAAGTTATAATAAAGGGAGGGGGTCTTTTGTAGAAAGGTCCTCTAATTTTCTCAAATTCATCCTCTACCCTTAGGGTAAGGTTTTAACCATTTAACCCTCCCATTTATTATAATCCACCTCAAATAATTTCTAGGGTTAAATTATTTACCCTCTCATAATTTAAGAGTTTAATCGAAACCCTTGATAAGTTTTAAGTTTTCTTTACCATAAAACCCCTTGGGCTTCTCCCATAGGGCCGGAAACCCTAGACACTATTCAAAAAAAATTTCCAAAAAATTTTCTGGTCCGGATTTTCGATTCGTCGTATTTTACACTAAATGTAAGTTGCTTCATTGGAGTATTGATAGAGTTGTTGTAGAAGTCCGAATTGCATCCACAGATCCCAAAGTAAAAGTGCATCACGTTCCTTTTGGTGGAGCTTGTTGGAAAGTTTGGATTGATAGAGTGTTTGTGAACAAGCTGGACCTCATTCGACCAAATGATGAAATGTTATTTCTCGAAGATGTAATAGGAAGCACAGTTGCATGGTTATTTAAGTTCATAGTGTTGGTGCAGAATGCACCTAAGTCAAACCCGTGTTTTGATAATGGCAACATAGGTCAAAAGTTAAGTCTTTCTTGTTTTCTAACAAGTTAATCTAGTGTGCAGGAAAAGCCCTAGCGAAGGACCGCTAGGCACTGGCAAAGGAATGCCAGGAAAGAAAGCCCTAGCAAAGGATTACTAGGCAACTGGCGAAGGACTGCCAGTATCAAGCCCTAGTGAAGGACTGCTAGGCTCCAGGCGAAGGACAGCCTGGGACTGAAGCCCTAGCGAAGGACTGCTAGGCAACTGGCGAAGGACTGCCAGTTTACAAGACCTGACAAAGGACCGTCAGGCAAAAGTCCAACCAGAGGAACGGTTGGCATCAGGTAAATTCTCCCGAGAGGAGTAGGTGAGGACGCGTTCCCCGTTGAGGGAACAGTAGTCGTTGGTTCGACCTAGGGCTCCATTTTGGAGACCAAAGTCAGAACCAAGACAGCTAAGGCTGTATAAACAAATACTTTATTGCTTTATTGTGTTTTGGACTAACCCTAGATGCAGGACCAAAGAAAGGAGTGTCTGCAGCTCAGATAGCCTCAAAGGAATGAGGTAGTAGCTGAGTAGGGCGCCCGGAGTGTCCCGGGCGCACCCAAGGGCCATACAGAACAAGTAAAGAAAAAAGGAGTTCGAATACATGCTGGGCCGGGCGCCCCCGTGCTCCCGGGTGCCCCCACTGCTCTCGGGCGCCCCCGTGCTCCCGGGCGCCCCCATGCGCATGCATCGATCCAGAAGCCAAGCGAAGCCAAAGGATAGAGTTTGACCCGGTCAATCCGGGCGCCCCGAGCGCTGCGGGCGCCCCGGTCAAAGCGGATCCAGAGGATAGACGCTGACCGAGAGATCTGCGGATCAAAAGCCACGTGGGGGCGCCCCCGACATCCCGGGCGCCCCCAGGCCCTATATAAGGGACCCTCGACCAAGGCTTCAAGACACCAATTCACTCAACGCCTCAAAGCTCTTCTGCTCTCGCGCCTTGCTCCGGAAACTCTCCAACATGAGCCGACGACGTCCCGCTGCTCCGAAAAAGTTAATCTACTCCGGACGTCGGTAAAAGAAGAGCGTTCTTTTTATTTACTGCACTTATCTTTGTAATTAAATTTTGTAAACCTTTTTGCGCCTATATAGAATTGCCCAAAGTAAACGGTCAACGATCGTGGGCCTTAGAGTAGGAGTCGACACAGGCTCCGAACCAAGTAAATCGACTGTGTCTCTGTGTCTTGTTGTTTAATTTCCGCTGCGTACCTGCTCTTACGAAAATCTGAAAGTTTACCGATATTCACCCCCCCCCCTCTATCAGTTTTCTCGATCCAACAAGTGGTATCAGAGCGGGGAAGTTCAAACCTGGTGCAACCACCAGTTTGAAATTTTTTTTCGAATTTTTATTTTCTATTTTTTTTCTCTTTTTTTCTTTACGAATTTCTCGCTAAATATTTCGTTCGTTTTTTTTTGTTAAGCGAGGTTGGTGCAACACCCCTCGTTATTTAATTTATCCAGCACTACTAATCCAAGACCTAGTCTTGGAAAATCCTTTAAGTTTTCTTTTTCAGATTAAATGGCTATGCAAGAAGGTTTTAGCACCGCCAGACCTCCACTCTTCAGTGGAGAAGACTTTTCTTACTGGAAAAGTCGTATGGAGGTCCACCTGAAAACTCAGGTGGACATGTGGATCATTATCCAGTCCGGTCTGGAGATCCCCCGAAATGCCGAAGGACTTCCTCAGAGCTACTCTGAATGGGACAGCTCCCTAAAGCGAAAGATAGAAGCCGACGCAAAAGCTACTCAGACTCTTCAATATGGATTGACGAAAGAGGAGCTGAACCGCGTGGGCCCTTTCAACAGTGCAAAGGAGCTATGGACAAAACTGATCGAGCTACACGAAGGGACTTCAGATACTAGGATCAGTAAGAGGGATCTGCTACTGAACAAACTCTACACCATCAAGATGGCCGACAATGAAACAGCAGCCCAGCTCCACGCACGAATCCAAGAGGTAATGAACGGTCTTCACACAATAGGTCACAAGGTTGAAAACCGTGACCTAATAAGGTATGCTCTAAACGCCTTCCCTAGAAACACCTTGTGGGCATCTATGGTAGATGCATAAAAGGTATCTAGGGATCTTTCTAAAATAAAATTAGATGAATTGTTTTCCGAACTAGAACTCCACGAACAAACTAACACCAATATGATCGAGAAAGGTATTGCTTTCGTTGCAGGTAAAACTGGAAGGACAACGAAGAAGAAGCCTGAACCTGAACCCGAGTCTAACTCTGACTCAGACTCAGAAGACGAAGAAGGAGAACAAACTAAGCTGGTCCGGCTCGCTCGAAGCTACTACAAGGAGCTGAAGAACCGAACCAACAAACGGAAAATCGGCCGAAGAAAGGACGAACCAGCTGAACCCGCAAACAAGCCTAATGTGACCTGCTACGAGTGCAAGAAAAAGGGTGACTATAAGTCAGAGTGCCCTAACCTAAAGGAGACAAAAAGGACGAGAAGAAAGAAGGCACTTCAAGCAACCTGGGACGAATCGTCCTCAGAAGAAGAAGAAGAGGCACCCCAGTCCAACCTCCTAGCTCTGACCGCCTCAGATAAAGTTGAGACTGATGCAGAAACAGAACAAGAGGACGGCGAGCTGACCTTCACAGAAGACGGAGAAATTAAGGTAACTGGTTTTAATAGATTGCAATTAAGTGAGTTAATTTCATTTCTTTCTCGAGATTTGGCCAAAGCCAAACTCCGAGTCGAATCCCTCCGACAGGAAGTAAAACTCCTGAAAGAGGGAGCTGACTCTAAACCCTTAACCGAGAAGGTTCAGGAAGGAACTCCTACTCAAGTTGAAAAACTTGAAAAGGAAAACTCCTCCCTGAAAACTCAGGTTAAGGATCTTAGATCAACATTAGAACGATTTACATCTGGTTCCAAAGGTCTTGACATGATCCTTGGAAAACAGAAATCAGTTCTAAATCGATCCGGATTGGGCTATAGAACCAAATCTCGGCAAAGATCATACTTTGCTGTACTGAATCAGTCCAGAGGTAAAATTCAGGCATGGGTACCCAAACTATACCTGAACAAACCGACTGGACCAAATCAGTATTGGATCCCCAAGGACAAGATTCACATCTTGCCCAACCATCACCGTGGCTTTAGTCCAGGGGGAGCCAAACTGAAAACTATTTTCATTATTAGATAACCTTGTTATTCTTGATTTAAATTGCTTGATTGATTGGTTATTTAATTTCTGCAATATACCATGATTAGACTTAGGCTAGCTTAAGGACTAAACAAACTTAGCTGAAATTTGACAACATAGTATTGGGTGGAGGTGAGATGATAGTACGTTAGGGAAGTCAATTTGGCGGAACTAGCCGAAGCTACCGATCCAAGACCCAAACTAGTTAGACCAGAAATTTTTCAAAGAATTTTTGAAAATGAAATTTCATTAAAAGGCTTTGTCAAGGAAAGGGTGGATGATCCCATAAGGCTACGCAAGAAAAAAAAATTTGTGAACATACTCTTGAAAGTTTTTTTCATAACACATTTTAAAAAAAAGTTCTTTGAAGCATGCTGGCAAAAATATTCGAGAGATTGCATGCAAAAAAAATTTGTGAACATACTCTTGAAAGATTTTTTTTTCTTAACACATTTAAAAAATGTTCTTTGAAACATGCTAGTATTTGTACGTTTGAAAAATATTTTGATCATTTTCAAAAATGCAAGTTGTAGGATCGATGCACGTGAGAGGGGGGGTGAATCACGTGCGTTTTTCAAAAAATCAAAGCGCTTTAAAAAGCGTGCACAGCGGAAACGAAAGAAACGAAAAACAAACACACTAACACAGACGAGTTTTACTTCGTTCGGAGCCTTCGTCGACTCCTACTCGAAGGCCCAGGTCCCTCGGACCTTTCTGTTGGGCAATCCACTAATATTCTCTACCGGTAAGCACCGATAGAGTAAGCGAGTACAGAGGAATTGAAAGTGTGACAACCCCACACTTTCAAGCAATTAAATGCAATAAACTATATATATATAAAAAAATTATCTTTTTACCGACGTCCGGAGTAAGTCGACTCTTTCGGGGCAGCAGGACGTCGTCGGCTCGAAGTGAAGTGTTTCCGGAGCAAGGCGCGAGCGTAGAAGAACTTGGAGACTTTGTAAGAAGTGTTGTATCAAGCCTTGGTCGAGGGCTCTATTTATAGCCCTGGGGGCGCCCGAACCGTCCGGGGCGCCCCCCTGCGTGGCTCCCGATCCGCAGCCCTCTCGGTCAAGCATTTGATCTCTTTATCTTCGGGATCAGCCTTGACCGGGGCGCCCGAAGCGCGCGGGGCGCCCGGATGACCGGTCAAAATTCCATCTTCTAGCTTCGCGAGGGTGAGCTGCAGCAGCCTTCAGTGGCGTGGCACAGTGGGCGCCCGCGACACGCGGGGCGCCCGACATGCGGGGCGCCCGATATGTGCGGGGCGCCCTGAATAGCGCTGCTGTCGGGGCTTTTCTTGGTCTGCTGACTTGTTTGACTCTAGGGGGCGCCCGAAACATCCGGGGCGCCCAGCTCAGCTACTGCCTCACTCCTTTGAGGCTCTCTGAGCTGCAGATACACAGTCCTTCGGTCCTGCATCCAGGGTTAGAACAAAACAGCAAATAAAGT
The DNA here is from genome assembly GCA_024364735.1 of Boesenbergia rotunda. Taxonomy (NCBI): domain Eukaryota; kingdom Viridiplantae; phylum Streptophyta; class Magnoliopsida; order Zingiberales; family Zingiberaceae; genus Boesenbergia; species Boesenbergia rotunda. The sequence continues at coordinate 37,859 of JAGFNQ010007821.1, read as the reverse complement.
GTTAGATTATACAGCCTGGGCTGTCTTGGTTCTGACTTTGGTTCTCCGAAATGGAGCCCTAGGTCGAACCGACGCCTACTGTTCCCTTGACGGGGAACGCGTCCTCACTGGTTCGCTCCTCCAGTGACTTACCTCACTTACCCTTTGTGCAGCTTTACTTAACTTCTTGACCCACCAGGACTTCCTGCCAAGGCTCAACCACCCTGGTCTTCCTGCCAAGTCTCAACCAACTTGGTCTTTAGCCAGTTGTCAGGTCCCACGAACCCAACTGGACTTTCCGCCAGGACTCAACCATCCTGGACTTCAGCCTGGTGTCTGGTCCTAAGTCTTTCAACCCTGCACACTTAGTAAAGAGGTTAAACACCAACAACCCTAACTTTAACCACTTTGTCATACATCAAAACCCGAGTTTGACCGTTAGTGCAAACTGCACCAACACAAGTACTTTCGAAAATATCTGTATCTTTGAAAAATATAAGTCACTTTGAAAGATATTTTGCATTTTTAAAAATATAAGTGCTTTGAAAAATATTATGAATTTGAAAAACATAAGTACTTTGAAAATATATGGAAGTACATTTTGAAAAATATATGAGCTTTTGAAGGCACAATATTTTACTTGACTTGGTTTATCTTCCAGTCTGACACAATCCTGGGAAGCCTTGTTAACTACAAGGACATCTTCCTAAGTGTCCTAAAATTTTTTCCAAACTCAAGAGAAATATTATTTCAAATTAAAAAAATAAAATTTTGAAAATAATAATATAAACAATGATAGTATTTGAAAGGAAATTACTTATGTTTTCAGAAAGATTTGAAAATATCGTGCATGAAAACATATCACCATGAAATAGTCAATAATTCTTTTAATTTAACATCCCCCTAAACTTGACCCAGTCCTAGGAAGTTTTTTTGACCAGAAGTACTCTTCCTCTAAGTCTTTAGGGTTTAGTTCAGATCAAAGGAATTATTTCAAAATAACTAATTTCCAAAAAACTTGTCAGAAATGTTTCTTTTGACTTAGACTCCCCCTAAATTTTACACATCCTAGGAGTCCTTATAGATCATGAAGTAGACCTTCCATTGTGTCTTTTAGGGTTTATCAAAATCAAATGAACAATAAAAGATAAATTCCGAAACCACAGTTTGGACAAGAGTTTTAAAGTATAAGTTTTTTTTCGAACACATATGTGATAGTAATTTAAAGCGCAGTTTTTGAAAAATATTTTTAAAGATATCAAATAATAGTAATGTTTAAAGTATAGTTAAAAAAAGCATGAAAACACTCCCCCTATACTCGACACCGTTTCACTCTATCTAAGTGCCTTAAGGAACTTTAGTGTTGTCCTAAGAGGCTTGTGTCTAATTGTGTGAGTCAAACAATTTTTAAAAGGCTATAATTTTTGAAAACATATCATATATAATCAACCAGACAGGCATGAATTTCATAAAAATATTATTATGTTAAAGCACTATTTTGAAAATATATTTTTAGAAAAATATTCTAAGAATTTTGAAAACAATTTTGAAACATATTTTTCTATTTATTAGTCCTTAACATCTCACCCATTTTAGATGTCTCAATACAGCAAGCATGATTGCCTTATAGGTGTATTGTGAGATGCTTGAATCATTTTTCTTAATTCATTGTTAAATCTACAAATTAATTGAAACTTGCCTTAGATTCAAATTTATCAAATGGTAAAGTGAATTTGATTTTCGGTAATCAGCTTCTAGGTCTTAGCAAGGCACAAGGCCTTCTTTAGCCGTAGCCTTATTGGATCATCAACCCTTTCCTTGACAAAGCTTTTTATCAAAATTTCATTTTCAAATTACTTCTTGAGAAATTTTGGTCTAACTCGCTTAGGTCTTGGATCGGTAGCTTCGGCTAGTTCCACTAGACTAAACATACCAAGTAGAATATACTTAACCTTATTAGAAGGGCTTCCCTAACGTACTATCATCTCACCTCCACCCAATACTAGGTTGATCAAATTAATTATTCTTTTTCCTATAGTCGTTCTAAATTATGCATAAAATTAAACATAAATGACATGACATATATTGAAAAAATAGCAGATGCATGACATGACATTAATGCATGAGTCAACCAATTCTCATCATTTTATTTAAGTTTCTAATAATGTATCAAATTCTTGATTTGATACATGTCGTGTGAACTTACGAATATACCAACCCACTCTAATATATTTGATATTATTGATTTAATTGTTGCAATTTAGGTAAGATTTTATTTAATTTGAGTTTAAGAATTAATTGAAATTAAATTAATTAAGAATTAATTGAAATTAAATTAATTAAGAATTAATTGAAATTAAATTAATTAAGAATTAATTGAAATTAAATTAATTAAGAATTAATTGAATTAATTAAGAATTGAGTAAGATTTGAATTAATTAAGATTTTATTGAATTAATTAAAAATTCATTTGATTTGAATTAATTATGTTTTAATTGCATTAATTAAGAATTAATTTGAATTTGAATTAATTAAGATTTAATTTGAATTAATTAAGATTTAATTTGAATTAATTAAGATTTAATTTTAATATATAAGATTTAATTTGTATTAATTAAGATTTAATTTGAATTAGTTCAGATTTAATATGTATTAATTAAGATTTAATTAAATTAATTAATTAAGATTTAATTTGAATTAATTAAGATTTATTTAAATTAATTAATTAAGATTTAATTTGAATTAATTAAGATTTAAATGAATTAATTTGAATAATTAAGGTTTAATTGAATTAAGGTTGAAATGATTAATTAATAGTTGTGGGTTTAAGTTCATAATTTTCATTATTTCAAAAATTTCTGACTCATCCACTATTTCTTCCTTATTTATCTTTTCATGTTTTTCCAATAATTCAAGTTTATTTGAATCTTTGTGATTTCTATTGACTATGGTCTTGATTTCAGAAAATTTCATCTCCTCCTTATCCTCAAAATCACATCCTTCAATATCCTCAAGGTAGGTGGGGTAATTCATGCCACTAGTTAAAGTTTTATAATAATCTTCTACATTATTTGTAATTAAACTATTATCTAAAAGAATTCCATCTTCAATATCCTCAAAATTATCCTCAGAAATATCTTCAATATTTTCAAGAATCTCAAAATTAATTTCTGAATTATCCTTAAGATTTTCAGAATTAATTTTCGGATTATCCTTATGATTTTCAGAATTAATTTCCAGATTATCCTTAAGATTTTCAGATTTGAAATTAGAATTATCCTTAAGATTTTCTGATTTGAAATTAGAATTATCCTTAAGATTATCTGATTTGAAATTAGAATTATCCTTAAGATTATCTGAAATAATAGAGTTAATTTCATAATTAACTTCAATCTTATCAAAATTAATTTTAATATTATCAAAATTAATTTCAAAAATCATTAAATTGACATTAAGAATTAAACAATTGATTTCTGATATTTTAGCATTATTTACATTTTCTAACCGGTCATGCAAGATATTAACTTGACTATTTACACAATTTAATTTTTCAGAAAAATTATCTAACTTATTTACATAAGAAAGTGCAGGAATTTTAAAACTTTTCGGAACATAAATTTTATGTACCTTTGCCGGACATTTGTTCTTGTAGTGTCCGTATTTTTCGCACTTGAAGCATTTGATGTGGTCCTTGTTCCTCCGGACTCCGGGCGTTGATGCCTCCTTTGCCGCCGATGAGGAATGATTCTTACGAGTAGGACACTGATTTTTATAGTGCCCTCTCTCCCTGCACGTGAAGTATATAATATGGAATTTAAAAATAGACATTAAAAAAAATTATACCTGATTCACCCCTGGGCTCCCCCTCAACTCCTGGTGTCTTTGCTCCGTCGGCAGTTAGTCCGGTGAAGAGCGGTCTGGCTTTGATACCACTTGTAGGACCGGTGCCGTCGATAGAGGGGGGTGAATATCGAACGTAAAATTTTCGCGGTAAACTTCGTAAAACTTTCGGTCGTTCTAGACTCAGAGCGTTAGTAGCACAGCGAAAAATAAAACAGAAAGAATAAATGGCAACATAGCGTACGCGAGATTTTTTACTTGGTTCCCAACCCCCCTGGGTCAGTACATCCAAGGCCTAAGCACGGGAACGCCCGCCCACTATTGGTCTCTTTTCCAGACTTTTCGAAGGCGGAGAAACCCATCTTACAGTGCAGTAATTACAATCAAAATATAAGAAATTAAATGCAGAATAATTAAAGCAAACCAAAATGAGATGGTCGAAGACTCAGCCGATCTGGACCTCCGAAGTGCCGCGCACTTCCTCCTGGAGCCTCCCGGTCATAGAGCCTATCGCTAGCGCGTTGTCGTTGCTTGGAAGGCTTAGAATCGTATCTGGAAGTTATGTTTGAAGCTGAGGGGTCGAAGCCCCTTTTATAGGCTTCATACGGGCGCCTGTGTCGATGGGGGCGCCCTATAGGGCTTGGTCAAACCTTATCCCCGCACCGAACTCATCGTAGCTGATAAAACTTTTGACCTGGGCGCCTACATGAACTCGGGCGCCTGTATCATCCCGGGCGCCTGAATGGAAGCCTGTTCTGCTTTCTTCACCGAAGCTATTTTTTTGTTCTTTGACCTAGGCGCCCCCATCAATAGGGATGCCTGGCTTGGCTAGGTTCCAGCTCCATTGTGTTGTTTACCTTCTTTGTCTTCCATTCTAGGTACCTACAAGATACAAATATACAAGGCAAATACACACACATTCTTAACCTTAAGGACTTGGTTCTGACTTCGGATTTCCACGAAACCCTAGGTCGAACCGACGCAAGTTCCTGTAGGACCGGTGCCGTCGATAGAGGGGGGGGTGAATATCGACCGTTCAAAATCTCTCGGAAATCTTCGTAAAGCTTTCGTTCGTTCTAGACTTAGAATATTAGTAGCACAGCGGAAAAGTAAAAACAGAAAAATAAATGTAATACAGAAGGACACACAGGATTTATTTACTTGGTTCCCGACCCCCCTGGGTCAGTACGTCCAAGGCCTATGTACTCGGCGTGAGTCCACTATTGGTCTCCTTTCCGGAATTTCCGGAGGCGGAGAAAACCCGTCTTACAGTTTGATTTACAAGCAAAAGGATAATTAAAATTAATTGCAGAATGTAAATCAAACCAAAACAACTTATGTCGAAGCGTCAGCCAATCTGGACCTCCGAAGTGCCGCGCACTTCCTCCTGGAGCCTCCCGGTCGTAGAGCCTCATCTTTAGCGTGCTGTCGTCGGTCGGAATGATCAGAATGGCTCTGGAATGTTGTTTCTGAAGCAGAGGGGTCGAAGCCCCTTATATAGGCCTCCTGGGGGCGCCCCGGACGTTGGGGGCGCCCCGGAAGACTCGGTCAAACCTTATCCTTGCGCCTACCTTGCTGTAGGTGATAAGATCATTGACCAGGGCGCCCCTGTGTGGGCTTATCCTGTGTTCTGACTTCGAAACAGCAAAACAGCTACGAATCCGGGCGCCCCGGACGCTCCGGGCGCCCCGGTTGACACCTGTTCTGCATACACCACATTTCCTGCTTCTTTAGTACAGTCTGGGGGCGCCCCCAGTATTGGGGGCGCCCTGGTTGCATGGGGGCGCCCCCAATGATGAGGGCGCCCTTCTTAGGGCCTCCAACCACTTTTTGCCTGGTTTAACTGCTTTGTCTCCGGTTCTTGATACCTGCAAGATACACAAACACAAAGCATGGATACATATAATGTTAGCCTTAGGGACTTTGTTCGGACTTCGGATTTGCACGAAACCCTAGGTCGAACCGGCACGAGTTCCTATCCCCGAGAACTCGCCCTTCACCTACTCCTTTCAGGAGACGGTTGCCACCCAGTCCTTCGGGTGGACTTTTACTTAGCTTCCGATACTCCCGGACCTCGAGACGCTCAAACCCTGACCCGTCTCTACCCCTGTCCTTAGTCATCGCTCAGCTAAGTTGCTTAGTCCCTTGGACCAAGACTTCATTCCCTAGCAGTCCTTCACCAGGTGCCTAGCAGTCCTTCGCCAGGTCTTCATTCCCTAGCAGTCCTTCACTAGGTGCCTAGCAGCCCTTCGCTAGGTCTTCTATGCCTAGTAGTCCTTCACTAGGTCTTAGGGTTTCAATACCTAGCAGCCCTTCGCTAGGTGCCTAACAGCCCTTCGTTAGGTCTTAGAGTTTCAATACCTAGCAGTCCTTCGCTAGGTCTTCTATGCCTAGTAGTCCTTCACTAGGTGCCTAGCAGCCCTTCGCTAGGTCTTAGGGTTACGATACCTAGCAGCCCTTCGCTAGGTGCCTAACAGCCCTTCGTTAGGTCTTGGGGTTTCAATACCTAGAAGTCCTTCGCTAGGTGCCTAGCAGCCCTTCACTAGGTCTTAGGGTCTCGATACCTAGATTAACTAGGACTTTTCTTCAGCTAAGGTTACTTCTCTTTTGCTCCCCTTTGTCTGTTCAATATATTACTGACTTAAGTGAATTGCCAAATATTAAAACACTTAAAGAGGAATATCATTGATGCAACTTGCACCAACAGTTTCCACCGCCGAGAACGCGTCTTTCACCTACTCCTTTCAGGAGACGGTTGCCACCCCGTCCTTCGGGTGGACTTTTGCTTAGCCTCCGATACTCTCGGATCTCGAGACATCCGAACCCGACCCGTCTCTACTTCTGTCCTTAGTCATCGCTCAGCTAAGTTGCTCAATCCCTCGGACCAAGACTTCATGCCCAAACCCTAGGTCCAGGTCTTCGGTGCCCAACCCTCGGCCAGGTCTTCGTGCCCAATACCTCGAACCAGGTCTTCGGTGCCCAACCCTCGACCAGGTCTTCTTACCCAGTCCTCGACCAGAACTTCGTGCCCAACTTCCGGTCAGGTCTTCGATATATCACTGACTTAAGCGTATTGTCAAATATCGAAACACTTAGAGGAGGACATCCCTGATGCAACTTGCACCAACACGATCTTCCAAGAACCGCAACCACCACTCACCCTTCTTCTTCCTCCTTTCTCCTTCTTGATGCGTCGACCCTAGCCTTTCTTCAAGGTTACGCACGCCCAAAGGAGAGAAGAGAAGAGAAAGAAAGAAGCTAGCTCTCCCTTCTCCCTTTCACAAGGTTGCGCCAACCCTAGGAGGCCCCCTTGCGTTGCACGCCCAAGAAGAGAGGAAAAGAAGAAGTAAAAGTTAGGGTTGGCTCAAGATGGCTTAAGAGGCTATATATAGGCTACAATAGGGACCAAAAGGAGGAATTGGTTATGGTCTTCTAACGGATCTTTAACCCGATCCGTTAATAATAATCTGCTCTACTAAAGGGTTATTATTGAACTACCGCACCAACCCCATATTAAAATATGGGCTTCTTATTATTATGTGTGCATTATCTCCCCGTGTTTAAGATATCGTATTTCTATTAATTAATTAAATTACTGATAATTTAATTAATTAACATATAACTCCAAGAGTAGTACCACTCAACTTCATTATCATGTCAGATTAAGTCCACTTGCAGGGTTTACATGATAATTCTTATGAGCTCCTCAAGAGGACATCATCGTCCTAAATAATTAGGATACAGTGTTCTTCTATAATCAACAGCACACTATATAAATAATATTATTTCCCAATTTACCTTGCCTATTGATTTAACGAATAAATCTCGCCCATTGGTAAATTAAAAAAAATAAATATTAAGTATATGTGCCCGTTATTATATCGGGATTAAGAGCATGTACATCCATAATAACCGAGGTCTTGTTCGATTATATAGTCAGTATAAATCGAATAACCTCAAAATGGTTCTGCTCACTACACACAAAGTGTATTAGTGTAATTCTATAGTCGAGATAGACTAATACCAAATTATACTACAACCGTTCCAATGGTTTGTCCAAATTCATCTTGGTTGTGAGCTACTACTTATACTTTATAAGGAACTGATAACATAATCTTCTGTGTGACACCACACACCATGTTATCTATAATGTGAAGTAACAGACAATTGCATATATAACAAATATAAAATGCAAATACATGACCACTGTGATTCTTATTCCAAAATAGATGTTCATACAAAAGCTAGGTTTATAGTATACATCCTAACATTCTCTACATCCTATATAGGTTTAGAGAGTGTCAACTCTAATTGAAAGGGTAGTTAACCTAACTTTGATGACACTTTGGGGCATTTTCAAGGATTTGTTACCCTTAAAAATGAAGAAGTTGATATTTACTCTTGAAGAGTAAAAGTGTGCCAAAATTAAATGTTTTGGGAGATTTGAGCTCAATTAAATTGGCACAATGAAGATAAAATTCAAAGAATGTACCAAGTTGAGATTTTGGTATTTTCTAAGATGATAAGGTCTAATTAGGACTATTATTGACTCAGCGATTAATTAATGGTACTTAGGTAGATAATCTAGGTTTTTCTTTTAATACTAAAGATGTTATATTTTGAGTTCCCTATCATATGTCATGACATTATGCTTTAACATTTATATTCAACTATGAAAATGTCATATCTCATGTTATACATATATCATTTTGGCATGATAATCTTTCTTGTTGAAAATGTTTATATGATACATGTCATGATCATTATCGTGCATTGCTTTAATTTATGAAATTAAGGACATTGACATTAATTGACATCTTAGGTGAATAATTAAAATTTAAAATGTTTAGTTAAAAATGCATGAACCCTTAGATTAGGGAGAACCTAACCTTTACATCTCACAAATACCATAAGTAGACTTGTATGTGTATTGAAATACATTAGAAGTAAGTGAGATGCTTGGTGGATGAACAAAACTCTGTTGGTGCTTGGATGGCTATAGAGGGGGTCTTGATGGTGGATCGGTTCGATTGCATTAACTTCGGTTGGTGGATCGATCCACCAACCTATTAACTACACCTACACCTTACATTCCCGAACCCAAGCGCCGAAACCCTCATCCTCTTCCTGCGCGTGAATCTTTTCTTCCTCCTTTTCCCTGCGCGTGAGCTCAAGCTCCCTGCGATCTGCCTCTGAGAAGTGTGAGTTCTTGTGAGGTCGCAACCTTTTTCTGTGAGTTCTTGCAAGTGCGCTGAGGATCTCATCTCTTGCGCAAGCTCCCTCGAAGCTCTGCAAGTTCTTCTCTTCCTCAAGACTGTCAAGACCCCCTCTATAGCCATCCAAGCACCAACAAGTGGTATCAGAGTGTATGCAAGAGCTTTAAGACTCAGAGTGATTGCCAAAGGGATGAAGAGTTGTAGCAAGAGTTGAAGAGCTCACTTCCCTTCTTCCCAGCCAACACTTAACCTGCTGCCCATCGCCAGGTCACCAGACGCTCCTCTACAGCTCACCAGCTGCTCATCTGCAATAGCCCCAGCTACCACTGAGCTCTCCTGGACTCTCTGAATCCTCTCCAGTCGAGCCCCCGGTCAGCTCCTCAGCCGTTGCCAGCTCGCGCCAGAAGACGTTGTATCCTGCGAAAGGAAAACTGTCAAACCTGATGCAGCAAAAGAACCCAGTTGACCCTCCTTGAGTAATCCTGAGTTACCTGCACACTTAACAGTTGTTTAGAACATCAAATCAACATAGAATCAATTATCAGAAGATCAGAGCAGATATCAGTAGTGTTCAGAAGGAAATCAGAGCGCGATCAGAAGTCTGACAGCGTATTTGAATTAAAGCTGTCAGCTACTGATCGGTCCACAGACCGATTAGAGAGGACCCTGATAGGTCACCAGACCGATCAGGGTAAGCCCTGAATGATCAGGCTCCAGCCTGATCGATCCACAGTGAGAAACTGGGAATCGCGGACTTCTTGTGATCGATCACCCTGACCGATCATAGATCGTGGATCGGTTACCGACTTTGGGACGCTGGACATCTAAACTACTCGTTGCAAGTACTTCCCGATTTATCTTAGCGGCTGATGAGAAACTTTCGTAGAGTCAGGTCAATCGGATCGTCCGAGGTTAAAAAAAATCTAGTTAATGATTTTTTTTATTATTATGCAAGTAAAAAGATATGTCAATTCAAAGGTTAGCTACATTTGCAAAAGAATTAAAAGAACATAAGGTAAAGCATTAACAAAACTTAGACTAATCTAACCTAATTAGGTCCAAATAAAGATAAGAACTTAAAAAAAATGGAAGAACAAGACAAAGAAAGAATTAAACAAAGTAAAATGCATCAAATAATGGTTGAGACAATTCATCGAACACGTTGTGTGCATGAAATAATTTAAGCAAAGTATGTGCACGTCAAGTATTCATTAATAAACATCGACACATGAAAGAAAACAACCCAACAAAAGAAAAGGAAACAAGCAAGCTTCGCTTCAGATGATCATATTTGATGAAGATAAGGATGGAGCTGTTGTCTAGAATAAAGTGAAATGACTGTGGATTTCTCCTCTTCTAACATGAAGATTAGAAGTGAAGGGGGCGTTTGGTTTGCATTTTTCAGTCTGTTTTTTATTTTCATTTTCTGTAGAAAATGCGATTTTCTGGAAAACATGTTTGGTTTGTATTTTTCAGCTTTGTTTTCCAGAAAAAAACATAGCGTTTTCTGGAAAACTGGAGAATGAAAAAGAGTCATTTTTCAGAAAACTAGAAAATGCGATTTTCTGGAAAATAAAAATGGAAAATGATACAAACCAAACGCCCCCGAAGTCTCCTCTTCTAATCCAAAGAGGAGAAGAGTTGTCAGAAGCGGATGGCTGCTATCCAGAGAGGGATCGATGTGACATCGGCTGGAAGGATTACATACTGATCGGAGGTGGTTGGCGTGCTCTTCTTCTAACCTGAAACGGAGGTGGAAGAAGCCTCTCCTCTAGCCCGAAGAGGGGTTCGTGGCTCTCCTCTCCTCTCCTCTGACCCAAGGAGAGGAGGTGAGTCTCCTCTCTTCTATCCCAAAGGGAGCAGGTGAAGATGAATCAAATCGACTGTGATGGAAGAGGTGTTGATGGTGTCGCAGATGGGAGAAGGGGCAGCAACTTCAGCTGTGGGGCTTAGGAAGAAAGAGGTATCGGGCTGATGCTGTGCGCGTGAGAGCAGAGTTGGAAGAGACGGAGCAGCCCCGCTGGCCCTGACCAATACGGATAAGGTAAATTAAGATGATTAAAAAGGTAAGAGGTTGAAAGAGATTTTTTACACAAAATATAGAGATTTATACCCCACCAATCCTATGACTCAAACCCAAAATCTTTAATAACAATCTATCAACTTCTTACTATCACAGCTATGCTCGTGAGAGCAAGAAGAGATACAGAAAAGGGTGAGGGGCGACAGTGGTGAGGAAGGAGTAGTGGCTTTGCCTGGCCCTTGGTGGAGTGGATCGCAAAGGCACTGAGGGGCGTCAAGTTTTAGAATTTTTGTCGTTTACTTCATTAAAATTTTAAGAGGGAAGAAAATTGTAATCCATCAATTGATAGTTTAGGAGTCAAAATTGATCATCTCAAAATTAGATGAAAAGTAACGGGCAGATAGAAAAATGATAAGTCTAGCCCTTTTTATTCACAAAATTACACAAATATATAAACAAAATGATGCATGTATTTTTGTTAACTCATAAAATTATATCATATACTCAAAAAATAACGTATATATCCTTTTTTACTTATAAAATTATGTTGCATATATCCATTTTCCTCAATCAAAGTAAATAAGTACGAAGAGGAAGAGATTTTTTTCTCTTTCCATTATCTTTGCATGCACCCAGATTTATTTCATCAATCCATCACCTACGTTTTTAGGTAAACAGAGTATTAGCATCAAGAATATGAGGCGTAAACACCTCCTCTCCCTTTTGTTTGTCCGTGAGAAAAGAAATATATATATATAAATATCTGGTTCATCTTTTCATTTCAAACATATAAATTATAAATTTTATTTTTTGCTTTAATAAAATTACTGTACCGAAGTAAAATAGAACTACAAATTAGTAGTGAAGCCCGTATTTTTTAAAATATGAAATAAAAAATAATTTTTTAATTTGCTAGTATTATTATGATTGTTATATATTATTTAGTAATTAATAATTGTCAAAGTAGTCATGGTGAAGTAAAAATTTAAAATTCTATTTGTGATTTATTTTAATTAATTCTTTTCTTTCCTATAAAGACTAAATCTACTTAAAATATTAAATTCCCGCAGAAGACTACTTTGCATCGTTGTTTGCTGTTCAAAAATGCATTGAAAAAAAAAACAATTGCATAGTTTTGCAATACAAGTGAAGTTTTAAAAAAAAAACGGTTTAGTATCAGCCGGTAAAATAGAATTAAAAAAAAAGTAAATCATTCTCTATACAATACATTCAAGGAGACCCAAAGAAATCATCATTAAAATTATATTCTTAAAAGTTTCACATAAGTAAAAAAAAAATGATAATAAATAATAGGTCCTAGTCATAAAATCGTATTCATGAAATTAATTATACTTATTTTTTTACAAAATATTTCACTAGTACGCCCCAATCTCTAACATGCTGTTACTCTTCTCGTGCCGACTTAAATTAAGCCGATCTCCATCTGTTGTTCTCCTTCCAGCTCACGCCAATCAATACGCTCCAACTGTTTCAACAACCTCACCGACTTCTGGCTGTGAAGCAACAGTATGCTCCACGACACCTATCTAATCCGCATCCAGTGCCACTTGAATTCGGATTTCCCCAGCTTTCCAGTTGGTCCCGCAGTGGGACACTCTTCTCTCCGCCCGGCACTGGGCTGTGGATCAACTGTCGGTCCTCAAATCGCGTCAGATTGACAGCGGCCCTACCTCCTATCGGATGCTCGCCCCAGCCGATCGCGACGGGCAACCAAACTGTCAGGATGCAGCTTCGCTTCCGGATGTGGCGATCAACTCCGGTGGGCCCAAGGCATGGCGAACTCTGTCGGTGCCTCGCGCCCCCGCTCCCCGTCGCGAGGCGCTTGTTTGGAAAATAATAATAATAATTTTAGGGAAATTCTTTTTATCAAAAATCTACAATCAAATTAAAAATCATCAATAATTAATAACGAAATTAGCAATAAATAAACTTTTGTCATAAAAATCGTCATAAATTTGTTCGTCATAAAATTTACGATGAATTTTGAATTCCATCTTCAAATTACGATAAATTTTACGATAAAAGTATTTTTGTTGTTAATTTTAGAATGAATTTAAAATTTATCCTAAAATTTTTTCCGATGGAATTTAAAATTGAAGATGCGCTAAGAATACAACATTTTGGATTTTTTAATTTATTTTATATTTTTATGTTTTTTCATTTTCTAGTTTCGTTTTTTTAATAGGTTTAGGTTGCTCTATCGTTGGGAATTTATTGAGTGGATGATCATCTGCTGAAGTTTAGTTGTACAAGCTGATGCTTTAGATTAAATTATGTGGTTTTTTATGAATTTTTATTTTTATTTTTTTACTTTTGGCTTTCGAGATTCGACGAAAATAATTTTCTTCGCCAAATCTGCAAAGAAATTTTAGATTTTTTTTTGCAGCCATGGAATTTTGTTATTTGCATCAACGAAAATAATTTTTTTTTGTTGCTAAATGCACTCGAAAAATCTATATCGAAAAGTATTTTCATCAATGAAATAAAATATATTTTCATCGTAAAATCTGTGGTGAAAATATTTTTCATTCCAAATTTAACTGCCACTACAAAACTTTCATGATAAATTTTTTTTTGACAAATTTTTTTTATTAAAATGTCATAAAATCATGATTTTTTTTTAAGTGGTTGGGCTTGCCGTCGCTCCACCATTATTAATATGCGATATAAATGTATTATCCGAGTACAATTTGATTACGTTCCTGTGACAACCCCACCATATTTTCAGGCTACCGCGCGACGTGCAACGCGCAGTCAAAGTCCATTCCTCTCGTTTAAAATAGATATTAATTTTAATGGCAAAAATAAAAAAGGCGTTTTTCTTTATGACTTGTCCTAGAATTCCTAATCGTAAATAAAAACAGACGTTTCAAATTATCATAGCACTTCCTACTTTAATTTTTTTTATAAGAAAATCCTCCCAGGTATAATTACTTAATTATTTTTTAAATGATATTTAGTCCTATTCCTATTATTATTTTCCAACTAAATCTTTCACTTGAATTGTGAATCAGTAAGATGCATTATTATAACAGTTATAAAATTATAACCGTAACAATATAAATATTAAATAAATAGATGAAATTTATATTATAATAATTATAATTTTGTAACTATTCTAATATAAGAAAAATGATAGATAATATGAAATTTTATAAAAAAAATTTAACGTGCATGACATGATATTTCAATTGTAACGATTCTCGACGAGTTGACCGTGCTCCCATACTATAATTTGGTTTGGGACGATAGTCGGAGGCCGCCGACGGTATCCAAATAATAATCAAATATGTACACTAAAAATACTACGTTATTCACGATGAATTTTACGTTGTCTATCATTGTTTCTCATATAAATAATAAATAAATAAATAGAATTGAATTCAAATTATAATAGTTATAAAATAATAATCTTTCTAAACATATTAAATATGCATAATAATAATTACGAAATGATAATTATCAGAATCTGAATTGACTCATTCAAGATTTAAATAAGAGATAATATTCTCACGGGACGAGAGATGGTCATTCCATAGAATATTATCATCAAGAACATCATGGATCAATTTCTGATAATAAAATAATTATTAGATTCTTATCATCTCTTACACCATGTTTGGAAACTTTTAAGTAAGAAATTAAAATTTAATTCCGATCGGAATTGAATTCCGACCGGAATTGAATTCCAATTCCTATGTTTGGAATGAATAGTAAACAACAGAATTGAATTCCAATTTCCATGTTTGGAATCAATCGGAATTGAAATCAATTATTATATTTTTACCATTTTACCCTTAAGCAAAATAAAGATGGAAGCAGGGTTGCAGCAGGGTTGCAGAAGGATGAATTAGTCATTTTAAAGTTGGAAGGGAATGAAATTCAATTCCTTTCCCAATCAGACCCAAAAGGGTCTGATTTATTTTGGGGTGTGTGAAGGGAATTAGAATTCAATTCCTTTCCAATTCCTTCTTAAAATTTGCTACCAAAGAAGGGAATTGAATTCCAATTCCCTTAGGAATTTCAATTCCCTCCTTTCCAAACAGGCTGTTATACAATTATCATTATTCAAAGTTAAAAAATTATTCATAATTTATTTTTCTATAAATAATTATAGGATTAATTGTGTGAAATTTTCATGATAATATATGATCTTTTGCCATTAAATAGGAGATAATAGTAAGCATACTATTAAATAGTACTGAAATATAGTTAAATAATTACTTACTATTCAGATATCTTTTTAATAAAAAATTAAAATGGAACGCTTGATCCCAAAAAAACAAAAAAAATCGCCCGTTTGACATTTTGCCACACTTTTAATTGCCAGCGGAGAAAGTTTTGGCCATTTTGATCGGCGAGGTAAAAAAAGTAGCCTGAAGCGGTACCGCACGTGAATCGATCAACTGCCGGACTCGAAGCAGCAACCTTTTTCTCTCAACGCTTAACCT
The DNA here is from genome assembly GCA_024364735.1 of Boesenbergia rotunda. Taxonomy (NCBI): domain Eukaryota; kingdom Viridiplantae; phylum Streptophyta; class Magnoliopsida; order Zingiberales; family Zingiberaceae; genus Boesenbergia; species Boesenbergia rotunda. The sequence continues at coordinate 22,329 of JAGFNQ010007821.1, read as the reverse complement.
TTCGGCACGTCATCAACTGCGGTGCTCTAGTCCAAACAGCATCACACGTCAGTCATTCCCAATCCGAAGGCATGGACTCATTTCCGCAGACCGCAGCCGACGACTCCTACTATTTACACCCGATCACGTCGCGGTGCTGAACAACCGTTTGCCTAAGTTTGAGTGACGGTTTCTAGGGTTCTACGCCACCGATTGGATTCTATGTTCCTTTTTTGGTCGTGTATGCAGGCGTATATACTGTCTTCCCACGGCTGCTGGGCGATCTAGAAGTCAAAGCTGCGATCACAGGTTGTTGTTTTGACTCCTATTTTAATTTTTCTAGCGCGATCTCTGTTCTTTTGCTTCGTCTTAGATTCGTGTGCTTTTCCCTAGTTTCTGGTTCAGAGGTCAAGAGCGGCCGATGGGGGTGGATCAAGTGCTCGTGGCGATCCAACCTCAAGAACTTAAATTCACATGTAAGTCTGAGCACAAAATCTATTTCGTTTAGTCGCTTTTAGGCTTCAAGGTTTTGGTTTGACTTGTTCCGCGACAACATTGAAGATTCATTGCCTTTTGCGCAGTGTATAATGGCTCACCAATTGGGCATTTTACCTTGTTCTTGATTTTGACTAAATCATGCTCCACTATTGTTTTTTTTTTTTTTTCCTTTTTACCAAATCATGCCATAGCCATAAGTTAAATAAACACATAGGGGCTTGATTAGTAAAATGGCCTCACAAATTTGATCATCAATCTAATCATGGAAACCTCATCGTTGTAGTGGTCTATGTAAGATTATATCAATAATAATACAGTAGTCATATTGATGCTTATCAACAACGTCTTCGTCCAGCTAGCACCGCTTTCATGTTTATTGTTGCTTGCTATTTTTCCAGAATCCAGACTACTATAATTTAACAGCCGAAGATTATGTATCTAAAGCGGTGCTAGCCGAAGATATATCTATGTAAGATTATATCAATAATAATACAGTAGTCATATTGATGCTTATCAACAACGTCTTCGTCCAGCTAGCACCGCTTTCATGTTTATTGTTGCTTGCTATTTTTCCAGAATCCAGACTACTATAATTTAACAGCCGAAGATTATGTATCTAAAGCTTGCTTACTTTTTATGTATGTTTTCCTATGGTTCCAATCTTTGTTCACAACTTTTAGCACTGCACTGGTTAATTTAAACATGAAAGGGTGGTTGACAAGCAGGAAAATTAAGGGAGAGCTTGCTATCAACTTAGGAGTGACAAAGATAAATCTATAATGGCATATTCTATCAAACAGTGGAAAGTAAATGAAGAGTGGAAAGTAGATGCCGTACCTTGCATTGGTTTACCTTTTATTTCAAGTATATATGAATATGTTTTGTTTTTCTTGTTCATTCTGACCTTTTTCATAACATATTTGTTGAATTTTCCATGAGAAATGCAGATGATGGTTAGGTAGGAAGAACTTGTTCCTTCCTTGCATAACATTTAGCTCTTAAAGACAAATCAAGTGGAAGTATATTTCACTATCTAATGTTAGCCAATTTAATGGCTCCTTTAACGATGTTGAGGATATGTTCCCTTTAAAATATTTGTCAATGAGAGTAAGGGCATTTTTCTACAGGGAAGCAAACTAGAAGAAAATAAGGTGACAAAAAGATTTTTTCAGATGTACTTTTCCTTTGTTTCCTTTAAACGGAAAAAAAACTAAAGTGAAGGAAAAGACTAAAAACTCACTTTCACAAGCTCAAAAGTCAAATTTGAGCTTAAAAAATTATTAAAAACTCTTTTCAAATCGATTTTTGATTTATTATTTTTGATTTTTTTTTTCTTTGACAAGTTCTGAACCCCCAATTGTTCCTTTCCTTTATAGGATACATTGCCTAAAGCATGAGTACTCTATATTAGTAGAATACTCTTAGAGTACAGTAAAAAAAAAGGAAATACTAGACTTTAGAATATAAGAGCGAGAGCTGAAGTTCTAGAGTATGGGTTTTCAAATCATCTAAAGAGCTCAAGCTATTGTGAGGGTGTTAAAAACACACGCTTGAAATCATAACTAGCATTCTTATAGAAAAGAAAACACCATTTTTGTAGAAGATATAAGGAAAAGAGAAGATAAAGGTGAAAGACCATTTGATATATAGTTTGCACGATGATTCATTTGAGATATAAAAAGGTTACATATATTCATTTAACTTGTTTAAAACTACAATTTTGGTCTACAGATCTTTTTATCGGGGTCATTTTAATAAAAATAAATCAATTATAAAATATCTATGCTAATACTTGGTCCTTACTGGAGCAGTTCCGTATTAAATTAATTACTATTGTTTAAGATATAAATAAAACTAAATGTAAGTATTTAGTCTTCTTTACCGCTAATCTGGAGCTCCAATGATGTGGCACATAAGCACATAACTGAGAGAGGATCAAACTAGTCGTATGATCTATGCATGAGACAAATTGAGGAAGATAAACAAAAGCCAAGGACTTCTATTGCTATGAATCATATTATATTTACTGAAAAACACACAAGTTTAATTTAGCTTTCGTTGGTGATAATATTTTTTGCCATGATGGAGGAAAGATATGAACATAAAAGTTTATGCCAATTATGTAGAAGAATTGACAAGATCAATTGAGCAATAAAATAAACAAGCTACAGTTTGTTAATTGTTATTGCTGGAAGACAAACATGCCCCTCAATTTTATGACTATTTATTGTTTAATAAATTTATGATTTATGAAATTAATTTTTGAATGCTGCAATTTCAGGTCACGTGTCTTATTAAACTGAATACTAACATTTCTTTCTCCTTTTTCTACATTGTCCTTCCATTCACATTAATTTCTGAAAGCTCTGAAGTCCACCTATTTCAGTTTCTTCACACTTAAATTTTTAAATTGGAAGTGATAAAGGTTTTAAAATCTCAATTTTCATACTAATCTTGGTCCTGTCAGAAACAATATTGTAAGAATACATGATACATGTTGGCACCTGTTTGATCACATCGCCCAATATGTTTGCATGGGTTTACAACTTATACATTCCTATAAACTATTATTTTTGACTCTTCAATTACCTACACTCTTAACTCTTTAAAAATATTAACCCTCAATAATTTGGTTCAATAAGATTATAAAATCATCAAGGTCTCCTTTTTTTTTACTTTTCCAAATTCCCCAATCTTCTAGTCTACCTTATCCAGTTTTCTAAAAGAGGCCAAATCCCAAAGATTCCACAACTGATTCTGCATCTGGCTACAGTTTACAAATGGAATACAATCCTACTCTTGTTCAATTTGTAACTTTCCAATAAACTTATGTTTACTTTTTCTACATGTTGTATTCGTTACAACAACTATTTCAAAGCATTGTCTCATTCAAATTAAGCTCAGTATACTGAACTTCGTTTAACTTGTATAACCTCTTATAGGACAACATGAGCAAAATTCCAGCTATTGACCATGTCATCTTTGTATGGGTCTCAACATATTGTTGCAATTTTATGTCTCACCTATACTGTATGTCAGGGCACACTATTTAAATTGGTCTTTTACTAGCTTGAGGACAGGCAGCTTACTAATTTAAAATGTCAGAAAGTGGTGTATCCCTATCTGAGATTTGTCATTTTCTAGTGACGTTGAGATAGGTGCTTGTGTGCCCAGAGTAGGCCCAGATGATTTACATATAGTGAGAAGCACATTCTTCTGTTGTTATGAGCTAGCGATACAATGCACCTCCAAGATTCTCTTTTTCATTTACATATATTTTTGGTTTATCTTGCTACATGGCTACCTGGATGTATCCTATTCCCTATGTTGTCTGAGATTTGGTTTCCTTATGGAGGTCATTCACCTTATCTATTTGTAACAAATTAGAATTGGAATACAATATATATGTTAGATCTGCAGTTTCTGTCTAATTGCTCAACTGGAGCTACCTTTAACTAAATTTAAATTGCCTTTATAAATTGGGACTGACATAATGCATGTTCTTGTTCATTCTAGTTGAGCTGAAGAAGCAAAGTTCATGTTCTGCTCAGCTTACCAACAATTCATCAGAATATATTGCTTTCAAGGTTAATGCTTGTTGCTGTATGTATGGTTATACTTTAAAGCACGTTCACAGATACAGAATGAACATTAATTGTCTGTTCTGCATTCTTGCTCAAATGCCTGTTAGAACAATGTGTGATACATATATTATATGATTATTTCTTGCAGAATTTGACATTTATTCATTGTAGAGTAGATTCTCTCTCTCTCTCTCTCTCTCTCTCTCTCTCTTGTAAAATTAAATGGGTACTTAATCTTCCACGGTTTGCCTAGCTCATTAGCTTTTCTCTACGTGTCTCTTATTCTACTGATTACTGTTTCATCCCAGCCCCTAATTGTATTTCTGTACAGCTATTTTGTCATATTAAAAGCGGTAGCTTTACATAGTTCAATGTTGTGATAGGATCTATACAGTGGGCTCCCAAATGATGTGGGTTTACAGTTTGTTTGTCATATTGCAAGACATTACATTGCTGACTCAATTTGTGTGTTATTAGGTCAAAACAACATCTCCTAAGCGATACTGTGTACGACCTAATACAGGCATTATTCTACCCAATTCAGCATGCGACTTTACAGGTCCGTATTCTAATTTGTCTTATCATTGTTTGTATACATATTTTTGCTTACTGCATTTATTCTTGATTCTTGCTTTTAGAAATAGAGCACATAAAGCTAGAATATCTGCTGAGGCTTCAAAACATCTTGAGAGATTTTCATTTCATTATGCTTATCATGGTGACAAATTAAAATCAAGGAAAGCAGGGTTTGTATAGAACAGGATTTCATGATGAATGCACAAGCGTCATTAAGACTAAAATACCAGATCAAAGTTGGTCCTTAATACTCTATTATACTGGTTTATCATTAGGTTGATCATTTGATCTATGCTTGTATCATTACATAAAAATGTATAGATCCAAGTATTCAACCTGTATTAGAAATCATGGGGGAATTCATTACTGACATTTCCTCCAAATTTAGATAATCTATCAGATAACCAAGCACTACCAATTAACAAAGTGTTGACTAACTTCCATGGCATTGCTTAAACCTTCAACCACTTGATGCTAAAACTTGTGTTTACTTAATGGAATAATGGCTTGTAGCTATTAGTTCCTTTAATCCACTTCCTTGTCAGAAGAATCAAAAGAGGGTAACAAGATCCATTACCTGCGGATCTTGTAATTTTGTTTCAATTACTTGATATTTTGGTCCCATACTAGACTTGATTTCAGCATTATTTTTCTGGTCTAAACTACTTTGCGTGCACCTTCTTGGAGAGAGTTTATTGTTCATTTCAAGTATGCTATAGGAATAACAAGTTTTATCTTGAGACTAGGTATTCTAGTGGATTAGTGAATATGAAGGGTTCAAATCGAAGTCTATTGTGACTTAGAATTTTCCATGACATGCTAGAAAGGCTTAGGCTATATTTATCATGGCCCTATGGACAACTCAATTGAGATGAGAATTTTCAGGCATTTAAAAAGTTAAATAGAGTATGCCAATTTTAGTGACTATTGCTGGCACACCTCAGAAAAATTTCATGCTTAAAATTCTACAAAAAATGGACCTTCTGATATAGCACTATAAACAATCTCACACAGAGAAAAGGAGAGAAAAAGGAAAATTACAATTGAACTGTAGATTTGAATTACATGAGGGATCCAAATCACTTCCATAAAAATGAAATAAAGGCTAATTCTCCTAACACTGGGTCAAATTTTATCCAATTATATAATATCCAGTAAAATGCAGATGTTGACAACTTCTAAACTAAAAACTATAGGTAATTGAAAACCCTAACATTAGCTACTTCATTACCTTCCTATCTATACAATAGTAATGTGAATTGGATAAGATTATGGCCACTTATCTAATAAAAGGACGAAACAATGAGAGTAAATTTTTATAATAAATAAAAACTATCATGTAAGAGATTTTTATATAGTTTGTTGTTTGGAGAATTCTTCTACAATCATTTTGTATTGCATACCATGAATCAGTCTATCTGGTTCTCATTAATTGCTTGTCTTACTGCATGCATTGTGAAGGTATATTGTTTGATGGATTTTATTCTCCTCATAATATTTCTCTCTTCATGATCTTCTCATATCATTTGAAAAAGGGAAGCTCAATCTTAAAAAGAATGTTTTTCTTTATAGATAAATATTTTAATATCTTATTTCTTTCTTGATTTTTTCACATCACCCTCACTTGACATTTGCTACTGGAAAATTAATGGGCTGTTTATTAGTTAGTAATGAAGTGATTGTTTATCTGTTTCTAATCTTGACATTTTGATGTTAGATATTGTATTACATACGACTAAGTGCCTATTATTTTAGTTGTTTACAATAATGTAATTATGTGATTTTAGTTACCATGCAAGCACTAAAGGAATCTCCGTCTGATTTTCAACTAAAAGACAAGTTTCTGGTCCAGAGCACAATTGTTCCCTATGGCACTACAGATGAGGACATTGTGCCAAGTTTTGTAAGAAAAGCATGCAGTCTTATCTTTATACCTGCAATTATTTATTTATATGTTTTGATCTCCAACTTTTTGGTTCCACAGTTCTCTAAGGAAAATGGTAGATACATTCAAGAGAACAAATTAAAAGTTGTCCTTGTTAGCCCTCCTACTCCTGCATTACCAGAACCATTTAATGAGGCTTCCATACAAAAGCCAGCTTATGAAATCATTGAGTCTGCAGAGACTTGTACCGCCAGCAATGATGTTTCACAACATGAACCAGCTAATGAAGTTTCTAATTCGAAAAAGCCCTCTAACTCAAATGAAGCGTCTGATTTGAAAATGTTTTCTGAATCAAAGGATGATAATGTGGAGCAGGAGCCCATTCATCAAAATCACAAGTCAAATGAGACACAGATTTCAAGTGATCAAGCATTCAATGAAGTGGACTGCATCCCTCCATCTCTTGTAATATATTTTTCCTGAGAGATTTTCTTTCCCTTGACACATTCACACTATTTAGTCTCCATATTTTTGCTGCTGTTATTTTTGCACAGAGAACTTTATCTAATAACACTGATATATACTAGATTACAACAGCTGAGAACATTCTATAGTATGAATTTGCAAATGGTTGAATCTTGGTTCATGTTTATTGATAGCATAATTCACATTCTCTTTAGTCTCTTTGTTATTTCCAAGCATTCAATGAAGTGGACAGCATCCCTCCATCTCCTGTAATATATTTTTTCTGAGAGATTTTCTTCCCTTAACACAGTCTCACTATTTAGTCTCCATATTTTTTCTGGTGTTATTTTTGCACAGAGAACTTTATTGAATAACACTTTGATATATACTAGATTACAAAAGCTGAGAACATTTCTATAGTATGAATTTGCAAATGGTTGACTCTTGGTACGTGTTTACTGATGGCATAATTCACATTCTCTTCAGTATCATTGTTATTTCCATTTGTATTTCAAATGTTCTTTTTCATCCTAATGTAACAAAGCATCTGTGGCTAATGTTTCTTTAGGTTGAGAAGGATATTGAGGAATTAAGGTTGAAGCTTGGCAATCTCGAATTGAAACTCAATGAGGTTAGTTTTTCCTACCCTCATGATTTGATGACATCGAAGAGATCTGTATCATTATCGTGGGTTCTCCATAAGTCCTTTTCTGATGTTTGAGATGCAAGCCATTATGGAAAGCCAATAGTGTTAAATAATTAAAATAATGTTATCTATGAATAGATTCAGGTCATGTTTTCTCGTTTGGCTCTAGAACATTAACTGCTAAAATCAGATCAACAAATAGGCCATGCAGAAAACTGTGAACCATGTATGTTAAATTGGCAACTCGTTGGAACATTAATCAGCTAGAAAATGTCAGCGTGCATTGTGCATGAGTCAATAATACTAGAGTTTAAAAGTTTTGAAAGTTACCATCATCTACCTGTTGCCATTTGACGTGAAGCCAAATTCTAGTTTCCTTTAGCATACATGATTTGGCACTAATAACTGCAATGTGGATGCAAATTTTTGCAGGCTGAAAAGACAATAATGAATCTGAGGAAAGAGAAGGATTCTGCCTCACAAGAGGGCAAGGAATTGCAACAAGAAATTGTGAGTTGGTCTTTTATTAAAAACTGGAGGTTTATGTTAGTAATACCATCTTATACCATCTATGGTGTGATATTCTGATCTATTAGGCTGCCTATATTGAAGAAATTAGGGGAGTATCCATGTAATATGCTTAAGTTATATGAAACAATCCAAGTCTTGTAGAAGTTGCAAATACTATAGGATTGTGCTGGCTAGGAGGGAATACGCAGCCCTGAATTCTCACACAATATACTCAAATAAACATTAGTAACAACTAGCAATTTTGTGTGACAATATGGTGAAATATCCAAAGCAAGATAAAATGGGTGAATGAAAGAGAAAGATTAAACAAACATTCCAACATGAAAGATATACATGGGTCAGGGTTCCCACAAACAATTCTACTCCACAATCTACAACGTCTATTACATCACGCCCACAATCACTATTACTACCCTTTAAATGAGGCAACAGGATAGACCTCTACACCTCTAAGGATGAAACCTTGATCCAAACAATCAGATTTTGCAAGCTCTCTCCAATCTTGACCCTAACTAAAATTTATCTCAATAATAATACTCACGCCTACCAAATGATGAAAATGAAATTAAGGAAGAGCTAAATTATCAAGAGTTTGAGATGTTAAAACCTTCAACCTTGGTCCAAGCTCTTGGATTTCTTTGAACACTCAATCAACTAGAGCATACAATTTTTGAGAGTTTTTCGTAAGTTCTGCATGTCTAAAAGCTCTCTGAGAACTTATATATGTGAGGCTTTAACATTACTTACAAAGTTGATTTAGATGACTAACTGGACTTCAACTGTTAATATGCTTATATGCTGCTTAGTTGATTGGAAAGCCTTCCAATCCATTGGAACTAAAGGAGACATTTTGTTGCCTAGGCCCCTTATCCAATCGATTGGAATTCTCTATATCAGTTTACTAGAATGCCTTCTTCTAATCAATTAAAGCAGTTGAGCAATCCACTTACACATTTATAGGTATAAGTCTTTTGTATGTCCAAGACTTGAGCCAGTTGACAAATGCCTTTGAAAGTTGTAATACTTTAATAGCCAAGCTATATATAATTCACCCACTCCCTAGGCAATCACATCAATACATTTTACCTGCCCAAAACCATGGTTCACAGTCTTTGGGTTTTCAACTCCTTGATCAAGGCTCCCCACCATTGAGTCGTCCCAGTGCCTCATCAATTTGGGTCTCTTGATCTCAAGTCCATCAAACTCTTCCTCTATCCAAGCTCCTTGCCCTCGACCATAAGCGTCCTCTTGATCTGAGCCTCTTGCTCTCAAGTCTATCAAACTTTTCCTCGATCTATGCTCCTTGTCCTTGAGTACTCTATTCATCCCTTCATTCCAGACCTCCTGCCCTTAAGTCCATTCAGCCTATTTGCCCTCAAGTACTCTAAATATCCACTTGATCACAGCCTTCTGTTCTCTAGCTTATCACCACTCGATCTAGGCTCCCTGCCCTCAAGCTACAAAACCATCCTGAGATGGCTAACTTGTGCACTCAATATAACATCAAATATACATCTAATTTAAATTGTATTGTCAATACATTTGAACATTGTAGTTAAACTCAACCACGAAGGGAAATCATTTCTCCAAACAGATACGTCATACAAAAATTAACTCTTTGTGAAATTCTTTTATATACATTTGTGATCTCATCATCTCGGACCTGCTTACCAAGAGAAATACAGATTTTTCAATGAAAGTTCATTTGGTGAATAACCACTGTATGCTTGAGTTGCTTCTTGTTAGCAGATCCCACTGAACTAAAACTATTCTTATAGAGCATCTTCGCCACAGATTCTGATAGGGCACCCTAGTATACAGCTGCAGCATCTTACTATTTTCACGCAAGCATGATGATCTGCATTCTGCAATATTATCGGTTTTTTTTTTTTGCTCTTCTTTCAGGCTTTGCTGAGGACCAAATGTTCAGCTAGAGTTCAGGCTGGTTTCCCTTTTCTCTTTGTACTCTACATGACACTTGCTGGTTTGGCACTTGGACATCTCTTGCACTTGTGAAGGTCGTCTACGTGGATCTTTAATCTCAGAGCTAGAATTAATACTTTTTATCACCAGTATATTATCACCATTGCCAAATATCCAAGTCTTATGTTTTTTCAAGCTTTTCACCCATGAGGCCATGACCAATAAACGTAAAATGTGTCTATTCAGTTTCTTTTTCTTTTGTGAAGACTAGACTGAAAGGATGCAGCAAACCATGTAGAATTTAAAGAGCTCATTCTCTGTGTAAAGCTGCCTAAATGAAAAGCTTAAACTTCTTAGGTTCTAGTTGAACTAGAATGCCATTGGTGAAGAATAGAATAAATTTTTTAGACATGTAATTAATAAGGAAATATATATATATTAGTTTAATTCATGTAATAAAATAAATCTTTCATTTAAATCTCTATTGCCGTCTGTCATTAGTTTAATTCGTGTGGTCAGTCCATAGTTTTGGGGTTATATCATCTTTTCAAAGTCTTTTTCCCCCATTCCCAGTAACTTCGAGCGTCCCGCAAGGTCACATCTTTCACATATCCTTACAATATTTTTCCCCCGTTTATGTTTAGCCATTTTTCATATCCTTTCAATATTTTTCCCCCGTTTATGTTTCACCAAAGGAGCCATTTTTAAAATCGATATAGCATTACAATTCATTGCTAGTTTCAGAAATACGCCTTCCCTAATCAATGGAATGTTATTTTATGACCCTGTCCTTAAACGGAAAGGAACAGCACGTCACCGATATAAATCAATATAGTAACAATATGAACTCTTGAAGTTATGTTGGAGTGATCTTGAAAAGGGAACAAAAAGAAGGTCAGAAGCAAGTCCACGTGAGTCCCCGGCACAGACATTCCAACATTCAAGTCAACTAAAGTGAAGTGGAATGTTAGAGAAAAATGAGAACTTCAATATACCTATACTGTAGAGGAGAGACTCTTATTTATATGCAATATCGTTGGTGATCTTCCACTGTCAAGGTGTCACATTAGCGGTAACTATTGATGAACCAGACAGCAGATAAATTGAATCTGAGGTGACCGACCCGGCCCCACGGAAGTTTCCCACCGGCCACCAGGGTAAATCGGGAAGCGCTCGCGGTGGCCAGTCTAGAAGCCCAGCGGCCCAGGGTTCGCGCCCCATTTTGGAGGAAAAATTCCTGCAAAATGCGCCATAGCTGGGGATCGAACCACGGATGCTTGGGTTAATAACTAGTGACCTTACCGCTGCACCTGTTGGAAGAAATATCCAGAAAAAAAACCAGAAAAATTCAAAAACAGTGACAAGAAGACTCCTAGTCGTGGAAATATTGCTGCCCAAAAATTAGTAGATGGGGAGACTATTGATTCCTCGATACCTTCTAATATTAAGTTATCATCTACTGATATTGCCAATCTTCAGCACATCTTATCACAGCTTCAGACTTCATCCTCTGACTCCACCAATTTGTCTCAAGCGGACACAGGTATTTGTGGCCCGGAGTTAAGTATGGCTGGGTCAAGATCTTATAGCCCCTGGGTTATTGACTCCAGAGCTACGGATCATATGACAAATCTTGCTAATTCCTTTATTTCCTACTCTTTGTCTTCTGGGCAGGATAAAGTGACTATTGCTGATGGCACCAAAGCCACTGTCGCTGGTAAAGGTTCCATACAACTGGAAGATCACTTTATCCTATCCTCTGCACTTCATGTCCCTTCCATTTCTCTAAATTTACTTTCTGTTAGTAGTATTGCTAAACAACTACACTGCTCGGTAACCTTTTTCCCTGATCATTGTGTCTTTCAGGATCTCGAGACCAAGCAAACGATTGGGACTGGCCGTGAAGTAGGAGGTCTTTATTACTATCATCTTGGAACAACATCTGCTCTGAAGTCTACAGCCCAGTGTTCAGAAAATAAGCGTCAAGAAATCTTGTTATGACATTCTCGTTTGGGACATTTATCTTTTCGGTCCTTAAAGGTCTTATTTCCTAACCTCTTCTCTTCTGTTTCTCTTGAGTCTCTTCAATGTGAAGTTTGTCAGTTATCCAAACATTGTAGAACTCATTTTTCTGAGTCCATGAATAAAAGTTCATCTCCGTTTGACCTTGTCCATTCAGATGTGTGGGGTCCCTCTCCTGTGCCTTCTTTGGATGGCTATCGATACTTTATATCTTTTATTGATGATTACACTCACTGTACATGACTTTATTTGATGAAAGGCAGAGATGAAGTTCCTCGACTCATTCAACATTATTGCAGAATGGTTGAAACTCAATTCCACACAAAAGTGAAAACTCTTCGATCTGATAATGCGCGGGAATACTTTACACAATCTCTAAATGTCTTTCTTGAGGATTTAAGAATTCTTCATGAGTCATCTTGTCCTTACACACCACAGCAGAATGGAGTGGCAGAAAGGAAAAATCGTCATATCCTTGAAACAGCCAGTGCACTATTATTTCAGCGCCAATTACCCAAATATTTCTGGGCTGATGCTATCCTTGCAGCCGCCTATATCATTAATCGTCTACCATCAAAAGGTCTAGGGTATTGGTGTCCACTCACTATTCTTCGTCCTGACACAATGCTGTTTTCCCTTACACCTCGGGTATTTGGCTCCCTTTGTTTTATTCATGTTCTTGGTCCCAAGTCCTCTAAGCTTGATCCTCGCTCTATACGGGGAATCTTTCTAGGGTATTCTACTTGCCAGAAAGGCTACAAGTGCTTTGATCCTATTACTAGGACAAGATATGTCTTGAAAGATGTTACTTTTTTTGAGTCCGAGTCCTATTATGCTCCCCAGACTCGTCCTCAGGGGGAGAATCTTACCTCTTCCCTTGTACCTCAAGTGGTTCCTTCTCCTATTCCTATTTCACTGGATGTCATGGAAAATAAACAAGATGATGCTCCATTACTGGGCTCGCAGGCTTCACAAGAAATTATTACTTACACATTAGCGGTAACTAGAAGGTTAGGTTAGTGGATTGTAAGGGATCAATTAGACAATGAATTAATCTGAGTAAGTCAGTGTTTAAGCTATTGCGCCTGTAGATTTACTGAGCAACTGAGCTTGTCAATGAAGTATGTCAGTTTTTAAGGAGATGACATGATGATATCAGTCTCTCAATGGCATTTAGTCAAAAATTGCATGCTGATGGACTTATCTGTGATCACATGGAGGCCCTCTAGGGAAGTCCATAAATGTCGGACCCAGTTTGGCTCAATAAGATAGTGGTTATAACTCATTGAGTCATGGTAAAGTCAGCAGGTTGAGCCAAAGCAGCCATCTGTCGATCGGCCGCACACTTTGGTAGTGTTGGCCAGCCGATCGACAGTGCTTAGCTGATTAGAGGGGGACTTAGCCTTATTTAGTCGAGCGGTAATATGAGATCCTTCATAGCACCGAGTATGGAATAAGTCATGGCATGTAGTATGGAATAGGTAAACCGTCGTTCGGTCATTCAAGGAGGCTCATCGATCGACCGCCTAGGGTAGTATGCTAATCGACGAGAACCAAATCAGTCTATTAGTCGTTCAAGGTGGTCTGCTTAACTGGTCAACTCAGATTAGGTGAGTCAATTTGTCCGCTGGTCTAGGCTAGGATTGGAATAACAACACTATCCCTGCCTGGCCTCCTAGACACAGATTGAATCCTTGGTTGGCCACTTGGCCAACCCCTAAAGGTTATGCTAGTCGACCGGCTGCTCCATCACCCGATCGGTTGAATTGATTGGGCTCCTTACTCCTTCGGCCTCTTTTGCCACATATCCTCGAGTGGAACCACGTCAATTCATTTGACCATGACTTATCCTATATGGCTGAGGGACCCAAAGTTCCCTCGTATCACAAGTCTCCCCGTCAAGTCTAGTCGAACGAAGTGTCAATCTGATTAACTAGACCCCTATTTGGGTTTAAAGCTTTCGCTGGTCAATTGCTGATGAGCCAAGGTTTGTACTATCTCATCAGCACGTTCCATGTGCTTTTTAATGCAGAATGACGCGCGTGTGCAGGGTAATTAATGTTTGATTCTTTGATATCTCACGTCATCAAGACAACGCCGTTCTTTTTGCCACCTGTCACTCCTGCACTGGGTAAAGCGCTTTATGATGTGATTACCGTATGATTTGGCGCAGACTTTTGGCAGAGCAAAATACAAAGCAACAGTGTTTGGTTACACTTCTACGATCAAGATCTTGCCCCGCCTTTTGCCATACATATGATCTGACGGCTCAAAAAGAGGGGTGATGATATAATACCCTCTTTAATGAGACTTAACCTAAGTTTTAACGCACCTTCTTCCTGTCTACCCTAATGTCTCACTCTGACGATCCTCCTTTTTCTCATTTGACGATCTTTCCTGAGCGTGTAAGTTTTCAACCATCTGATCCTCTTCTTCGTTCATTCTAGAGTCTTTCTTCAAGGTTTGTCAAGGCTTAAAATGGTTAAATAACCCCCTCCCCCCCCCCCCCCCCCCCCCCCCCCCCCCAATTCCCGGCCTGTGGTACACAACCATGGAATTCAACATAAACGGGGATGAATTCTAGGCTATCCAAATGGAGTTTGACATCCCCAAAGATCGCCTAATGCTTATATCAAATTTGATAGACCATTCGCACACTCCTCCTCTAGGTTTTATCGGCATTTTCAAAGACTAGATGCTGGGGGGGGGGGGGGGGTTATGTTTTCCAATACATCATTTTCATTGTAGAAGTTTGTAAATATTTTCATATCCCACTCTCCCAATTAGCTCCCAACGTCGTACATTTTATATGCGGGACTGTTATTATTTTCACTTTGTACCGAGTCCCTTTAAACCAAGGATATTTTATTATTTTTACTATCTTAAGAGGAATGAGATAGATAGCTTCTTCTTCCAAGCCTAACTTAAGTCGGACATCTTTGAGAAGACCCTAAGTTCCCTTAAGGGTTGAAAGTATCAGTACTTTTTCATCCAACCTTTCCCAACCCCCGAATGACCACTCGGTTGGATTGAAGAACTGTCCCGTCAACCCATTGTGCCTAAGAATTTTAAGGACACCCCTTTTTTCATTAATACATATAGGAAGTTGGACAGTCTGTGACTCAACATAAACGTCTTGCTGGAGGAGGGTTTCTTGTTTGTCTTTGGCTTGAGCCCCATTCCCTAGGGCTACCTTGTGACACTTTTAGTAAGTTCTTTAGCAGTTTAATTTGTTTTTTAAACTAATTAAAACTATTTACTAGTTTGTGTAGTTGCCAGTATGATGAAGGCTAAGCTAAACAAGAGCTTGAGCGTTGATGATGTGGAGCTAGATGTTGGTGCAATCGACCTAAGTTTGATCGGTACGATTATGAGTTTTGATATGTGTCAATATGATTAAGTTAGGATTTCATATTAGTTTGATGTGTGTTTGAGTCATACAGGACTTAGTGGAACACACATAAGGAGCTTGATGCAGCCAAGTATGGGAGATCTCATCCTGGTGCTCGGGTCCTTGAGTCGGTAAAGGATGGTGCATCCGAGGGACTGCCGGACAAGGAACAACAGAGTGGAGCCACGGGAAGCAGACTTTAAGACATACGATTAGGATGGCATGGGAACGAGCCACAGACTCATATGCATCCGAGAGACGAGAGCCAAAGGAAGAGAGCTTCAAAGAGCGACTACGGAGAGGATGAGTGTGAGTGTGTAATGGGACCAATCGACTGGTAGGGAGACCAGTCGACCAATCTTTCTGTGGGTTTTGAAAAGTAAGATGACCTGGTGATCAGTGGAGGGACTTAAGGGCTTGGTGGCTAAGAAGTCTCAATAACAACAACGCTGCATACACTTAATCAGTTTTTCTGTTCTTGCGACAACTCCAGTTTGTGCTTGCTGTGTGATCTGTTGTTCCATCATCTTGAGAAAGTAACTGCGATTACTCTACTGTCTGAAGCAACCTCTGTTACTTGAGCATTTGGAAGAAGAACCAAGAAGCTTGGTGAGTCCATCAGCGAGAAGACACGAAAAAGGGAGTTCTTGCGTGAGATCTGCGCTGGGTGGAGCTCGGTGAGAAGTTTGCTTGGGTTCTTGCTGTCCTAAGTGCTCTGTAAGATCCTTCTTGTGTTTTATTGTGCTTAAAACTTTATCTTTGTTGAAATGCTGTGAAGAGGTTACTCCACCGAGAATGAGGTTGCTTACTATCCGAATTTTCTGGGGCTTGATCTGCCGACGATCAAGGGATCACTCACCTTATGGGCATGCCAAGGAGTAGGGGCAAGTTATCCTCGAACCTTGTAAACCCTCTTGTTAGCGTTCTTGTGTTTGTTTTTAGCTTAGGGTTCATTTCTGCATACTCTGTTTTCCTTTAGCTTCCACTGTGCTACTAACATTTGAGTTGCAGAAAATCGATAGTGTTAAAGTTTAAGTGTCTGGCTAGATTCACCCCCCCCCCTCTCTAGCCATCGAAGTTCCAACAAGTGGTATCAGAGCTTGGGGCTCTGTACAAGCGGATTAACAACCGAGAGTCAACTACAATGGCTTTGAGAGATGGTTTTTCCACCACCCGACCTCCCTTCTTCGATGGAGCATATTTTCAGTATTGGAGATCGAAGATGGAGTACTACCTAAAGATGGATATCAACACTTGGTTCGCTGTGAAGGAGGGTTTTACCCCTCCAAAGGATGATGAAGGCAAAGAATTAGATTCGTGGCATTGGTCGGCTGAACAAACCCGGAAGAGTGAAGCCGACGTGAAGGCGGTGGTGACCCTACAATGTGGCATGAACAAAGACCAACTCATCAAGGTTGGTCCATTTACAAGTGCAAAAGATTTGTGAAACAAACTCATTGAACTCCATGAGGGCACCCGAGATTCAAGAATCGCCAAGAGGGATTTGCTCCTCAACCAACTCCAAAACCTCTCTATGAAGGAGAATGAAACCGTAAGTGAGCTACATGGTAAGTTCAAGGAAGTTCTCAATGGTCTCCATTCTATTGATGAAAAGGTCGAGAATCGCGACCTTGTGAGGTATGTGTTGAAAGCTTTTCCAAGGAATGCTTTGTGGTCATCCATGGTGGATGCCTACAAAGTTTCCAAGGACTTATCAATTGTCAAATTAGATGACTTGTTTTGTGAAATGGAATTGCATGAAATGGCTAACAAAGGTCCCAAGGAGAAGGGGATTGCCTTAGTTGTAGGAGAAAAGATCAAGAAGAAGAAGGAGAAGGAAGTCTCCTCATCCTCATCTTCATCTTCATCCGAGTCCGAATCCGAGGAGGATGGCAGCGGCTCTTCTTCCTCCGAGGTGGCCAATTTCGTTAGAAGGATGATGAGGAAGGGTCGACGCTTCAAGGGTAAAGGTAACCCAAGTGAAGTTAAGCTTGATAAGAATAATATTACTTGCTATGAATGTAGTAGGGCACTTCAAGAAGGACTGCCCAAAGCTCAAAAAGAAGGAGGATAGATCCAAAAAGAAGAAGAAGGCCTTGAAGGCCACTTGGGATGAATCATCCTCAAGTTCATCCGAAGAAGAGAAGGATGAGAAGAGTACACGGCATGTGACACTCATGGCACTTGAAGGAGAAGAAAGCAGTGATGAATCCTCCGACTCCTCAAATGCGGCTTCATCATCTTCGGATGATGAAGAGGTAATCACTCCCGAACTTGAGAAATACTATAGAGCAATTGCATGCTTAACCAATATGTTGAAAAAGTCAAAAATTAAGGTTAAATCATTGCAATTAGAAGTTGAACAATTGAAATCCTCTAGGGATGAGGATGTAGATGATTTACATGTAGAGATGTTAGAGGATGAGATTAAATCTTTGAAAATTGAGGTTGAACAATTGAAATCCTCTAGGGATGAGGATGTAGATGATTTGCATGTTGAGATGCTAGAAAATGAAAATAAATCATTGAAGAGAGAAGTTGAGAGACTCAAGAGTGTTCTTGAGAAGTTCTCAATAAGCTCAAAGACCTTAGACATGATCTTGAATGCCCAAAGGGCAGTCTACAATAGGGACGGTATTGGTTACTGACCCAAAGAACCATCATTTGTGTCCTTAATGTCTAGGACTGATGTTAGACAATCTAAGACACCTAGGGCTCAAAGGAAAGTAGTCAAGGCATGAGTGTCTAAGTCTTGCTTAGTAGGTGCTTTAGGTCCCAAGGTTTGGGTACCTGAAACTTCTATTTTTCGAATTGTGTAGGTTGTGATTGAGGGGGAGCATCTATCAACTTGGTTCGTTGATAGTGAGTGCTCCAAACACATGACTGGGGATAGATCATTGTTTACCACACTTCAAAGAAAAAGTAGAGGTAATGTTTCATTTGATAATAATGGTAGTCTTAATGTCATAGGAATAGGAGACATTCAAATATCCGAATGTCTTAGGATAAAAAATGTCCTTCTAGTCAAGGGGATGACATTTAATCTCCTAAGTGTCAATCAATTGTGTGATGCGGGTTACACAATTGATTTTCAATCAAGTCAATGTCTAGTTAGACAATATGACAATGTTGACACGGTACTAGTAGGAACAAGAGTAGATAACATTTACCAAGTTTCCTTTAAAAGTGCTACTAATACTTTTGCTAAGTGTCTCATGTCAAAAGAAGAGGAGTCCACCCTTTGGCATCGGAGACTAGCATATGTGAACATGAAGAATATCCCAAAATAGGCCAACAAGGGATTAGTTCGTGGCTTACCAAGCATCAAGTATGAAAAAGACAAACTTTGTGATGCATGTCAAATGGATAAGCAAACAAAATCTGCACATAAAGGTAAAAGCACTGTAAGTACATCTACCGCTTTAGATTTATTTCATATGGACTTGTTTGATTGTAGCACTATCATATCTTTGAATGGAAGTAGATATTATTTTGTTATCATTGTTGATTTTACTAGATATACATGGACTTATTTTCTAAAATATAAGGACCAAACCTTAGATGTTTTCATTTCTTTCTATAGAAGAGTTGAAAATGAGAAATCATCAACTATTAAGACAATAAGAAGTGATCATGGAGGTGAATTTCAAAACCAACAATTTTTAGAGTTTTGTCAAGATAGAGGGTATAGACATGAGTTCTTCACTCCTAGAACACCACAACAAAATGGTGTTGTAGAGAGTAAGAACCGTGTTTTACAAGAGGCTGCACGAAGCATGCTCAATGAGTACTCACTACCGAGTTACTTATGGGCCGAAGCTGTAAACACAGCTTGCTATGTGCAAAATCGAGTCCTCATCCATAGGTTCTTAGGTAAGACTCCCCATGAACTTTGGTTTGGAAAACCACCTACGGTTAAACATCTTAGGGTGTTTGGCTATAAGGTATTTATTCTAAACACCAAGGACCACCTTGGAAAGTTCACGGCAAAGGCTGATGAAGGGATACTGGTCGGGTACTCCCTTGTTAGCAAAGCCTACCGAGTCTACAACAAGAAGTCTAGATTGGTTGAAGAATCTTCTGATGTTATTTTTGAAGAAATTCCAAAAGTAAATGGTCAATCAGAAGATGTTGAAGGAGCTCAATTCGAACTCAGGTAACTGGGTTTGGATGAAAGTCCGAATGTTGTTGATGGTGATGAGTCTGATGACGGTGAGCCTAGACAACACATAGATCAGCCGGATCCTGAGGTTGAGCTAGTGTCTATGAAACCATTCAAGAAACACCACCAACACCAAGGACAACTAGGTTAGCCACTAGTCATCCCCAAGACCAAATTGTTGGAGACATCCATCATGTGGTTAGGACTAGATCATTCTTTAGGAATGAGGCTAATGAAGTTGCCCTAATTTCCGAAATTGAACCTAGAAAAATTGATGAAGCATTAAATGATCCCGATTGGATCATTGCGATGCAAGATGAACTAGGTCAATTCGAAAGAAGTCAAGTTTGGGACTTAGTCCCTAGACCTAAGAAGACCACCATTATTGGAACCAAATGGGTCTTCAAAAATAAATTGAACCATAAGGGAGAAATCATAAGAAACAAGGCACGCTTAGTAGCCAAGGGCTACAGTCAAGTTGAAGGCCTTGATTATGATGAGACTTATGCTCCTGTGACCCGATTAGAGTCCATCCGATTGATGTTTGCATTTGCAGCACATCGGGGTTTCAAACTATATCAAATGGATGTCAAATCGGCCTTTCTAAATGATTT
This sequence comes from Boesenbergia rotunda, assembly GCA_024364735.1. NCBI lineage: Eukaryota > Viridiplantae > Streptophyta > Magnoliopsida > Zingiberales > Zingiberaceae > Boesenbergia > Boesenbergia rotunda. Next base: position 2,053 of record JAGFNQ010007821.1, on the reverse strand, counting down.
AATAAGGGAAGAGGTCTATGTCGAACAACCTCCAGGGTTTGAGAGTACCGAATTCCCAAACCACGTATTTAAGCTCAAGAAGACACTTTATGGCCTTAAACAAGCACCCCAAGCTTGGTATGAGCGGTTGTCGACGTTCCTAATTGAAAAAGGCTTTGTTAGAGGCTAAATAGACCCTACACTGTTTCTACATAGAGATGGTGACAATATTTTTGTAGCCCAAGTATATGTCGATGACATAAGTTGTGGCTCAAACAACAAGGGCTATTTAAATGAGTTTATTGGACACATGGAGAGTGAATTTGAAATGAGTCTAGTGGGAGAGTTGACTTTCTTCCTTGGACTTGAAATCAAACAAACCCGAGATGAGATCCATGTGCACCAATCAAAATATACTCAAGAGATGCTTCGAAAATTCAATATGAGTGATTCAAAAGAGGTAACCACTTCCATGGCTACAAACACAAGATTAGATAATGATGAGAGTGGTAAACCTGTTGATTTGACTCAATATCGAAGCATGATAGGTAGTCTACTATACCTCACAGCTAGTCGACCTGATATACTTTTCGCTGTGGGTATGTGCGCTAGGTATCAAGTTTGTGCCAAGGAATCTCACTTAATTGCTGTCAAGAGAATTTTGAGATACCTTAAGGGCACAATAGGAGTTGGTCTATGGTACCCCCGTATCGAATCTTTTGACCTAATTGGCTACACTGATTCCGACTATGCTGGATGCAAGTTGGACCGAAAAAGTACAAGTGGGGGTTGCCAATTTTTAGGATCATCTCTAGTTAGTTGGTCCAGTCAGAAGCAACATTGTGTTGCTCTCTCCACGACCGAGGCAGAATATATCGCCATGGGAGAGAGTATATCGCAATTGTTGTGGATGATTCATATTCTAGAGGACTATGGATTAAGCTACAAAGGTGTGCAAGTGTTGTGTGACAACATTAGCACAATTAACCTAACCAAGAATCCGGTCCATCACTCTAGAACAAGTGCGTCACCACTTCATTAGGGATCATGTTGCTAGAGGAGATGTTGTACTCTCATATGTAGAGTCCAAATCAAATCTAGCGGACATTTTCACTAAATCACTCCCCGAAAATGAATTTAGTTTCTTAAGAAGGGAGTTGGGGATGTGTCGCATTTCATAGACATCAAAATGCATTCAAAATCCTTCATGATTAATTCGAATTGTTGGGAACAATTGGGTAACTTGGGGACATCTCACACAAACTATAAGGTTTACCAAAACGTTTTTGTTTGCTAGAAATGGGGTGAGATGTTAGGATCAACTTAATTTCTCAAAATGTCAATGCATCCCTTGAGAAATTTGGTTGACGAGATAAAAATCACTTCGGTGACCAAGTATGGGGAAAACCAATGCATAACATATGTGTACTTGGTTCCATGATCATACATGGACATTCCAATCAAGAAAACTTGATTGGAGACTTGAATTTGGTACAAACTTGCTTGAATGTTTGTTGTTTGAGTTTGCCTCCACTTGGGTGGAGCAAAGTGATTTGTCAAAACCATAAGGACTTTTGATCCTTCTTCAGGGATCAATCTTAGTCAAGGGACCACTTCCAAGATCGATAACTTTCATCAGATCTTGTTAGAAATCATTTGGAAGTCTGAAACTGAAAGTTTCAGATCGTATCAGGAAAATTCAGGAAGCCTGATCGGTCACCGGACTGATCAGGAGTATGTCTGATCGGTCCAACGGACCGATCCAGCTCCTTTGCGAAAAATTGTCAAAATCCACTGTGTTGGTCTAGATCGGTCCCCAGACCGATCTAGCGCCCTGTGTGGTGATCGGTCCACAGACCGATCAGAGGGGTCACAGAACATTTCACAAAAATTGACCAAACATTTTGTGTTGGCCTGGATCGGTCCCCGGACCGATCTGGTACCCTGTGGTGATCGGTCCACAGACCGATCAGGGGGCTCACGGGAAAACCTCCAAACCTACTGATCGCCAGCCGATCGATCAGGAGCCTGCCTGATCGGTCACCGACCTATCAGGACCAGGCCAGTCCGATCA
>JAGFNQ010007820.1:488583-592617 GCA_024364735.1 Boesenbergia rotunda | reverse complement strand
TGACTACGTCACACCTAGCCCAAGTAATGTCTTTCTCGTCCAACGGATTCTAATTACTCTCATGTATTTAGAGACATACTCTGAACATGTCATGCTCTGGCCAGAGGCTTTGAGTAACAATCCGACAATAGGCCTTGGGTATACATCCCCTCGCAAGGAGTGGTGAATCCTTTGTAGGTTGTTCAAACATCTTCGGGCACTTCGGCTTATACCCAACCATCCTGGGTCCACGCCTCCTTGGAGATGCTTGCTTAAGATGTTAAAGTATAAGTCTTCATGACCATGATGACTTGAACACCGCAAATCAAAGGAACATCGCACTTAAGCTGCAGTAAGAATTCACTGACATGACTATATGTAAACTACCATGTGAAGTTTTACAGTCAGTCACTCCAATGAACTAGTTCCCATAACTAGCATTCATGTTTATCTCTGGACATCCCAATGTGACCAGCCAGTGAGAATCAGCTGATTAGAGAATAACCCATGCTAGTCTCAACAGAATTGATAGTGTCCTTATTTATCAATTCATTGACTTGGGACAATTTCAATACATCACAATTGCACATGTAGAGATAATCACTAGTTGTGAATTCATCACAAATTCTCTCATGCTGTGAATTGTATTGTGGACATTCAGTAAATGAGTTTAAGATCCCAATCAAATACACAGACATGTATACTCAAATAGTGAATATTCATTTATTAAAATAAATGTTTACAATCATAAGGCGATTGCCTTAGGACACTTCTCTCATATTACTAACAAACTCCCACTTGGCCTAATGCCAATCGCTACGGTATCCAATACCACAGGCTCTAACATGACCCTCAAACTTACTTTGAGGCAAGGCCTTAGTTAAAGGATCCGCTAAATTCCTTTCAGTGGCAATTTTCTAAATTTGTATATCATTCCTACTTATAATCTCTCTGATCAGATGATAGCGACGAAGCACATGTTTGGATCGCTGATGAGACATTGGTTCCTTTGCTTGTGCAATAGCTCCATTATTGTCGCAATAAACCGGTATTGCTTCATCAATGGTTGGAACCTCACCAAGTTTTGAGACAAACTTCTTGATCCAGACTGCTTCCGTGGTAGAATCCGCTACGGTGTCTTGTTTGGAACTCTTCCGACTTATTGGGCCTCCATTCAAAGTAAATACGTATCCAGACTGAGATTTGGAGTCATCCTTATCTATCTGGAAACTGGCATCTGTATACCCACATTTTACCATATCTCCTTCTCCATATATTAGGAACACATCCGTAGTTCTTCTTAAGTACTTAAGGATAGTCTTGACAACCGCCCAATGATCCATTCCTGGATCAGACTGGTATCTGCTCGTGACGCTCAGAGCATACGATACATTAGGCCTAGTACATATCATTGCATACATGATAGATCCTATCGCGGATGCATAAGGAATCTTATTCATGCAAATCCTCTCGTCTTCTGTGCACGGACACATAGACTTTGAAAGGATGATCCCATGCCTGATGGGAAGGTAACCTTTCTTGGATTCCGACATGCTAAACCTTTTTAGCACTCGGTCTATATATGTAGACTGTGAAAGACCAAGCAACCGTTTTGATCTATCTCTATAGATTCTAATCCCAAGGATATAAGTTGCTTCTCCCAGGTCTTTCATGGAGAAAGTTTTGGACTACCAAATTTTAACCGACTGTAAGACTGATATATTGTTTCCTATTAGTAATATGTCATTGACATATAATACTAGGAATACGACTGCACTCCCACTAACCTTCTTGTACACACAAGGTTCGTCAGGATTTTGTGAGAAATCAAACTCTTTGATTTTCTCATCAAAACGGATGTTCCAGCTCCTGGATGCTTGCTTCAGTCCATACATGGATCGTCGAAGCTTGCATACTTTGGTTTTATCAACCGATGTGAAACCTTCAGGTTGAATCATGTATACATCCTCAAATAGGTTTCCATTAAGAAAAGCTATTTTCACATACATTTGCCATATCTCATAATCATAATGAGCTGCTATGGACAGGAGCATCTAAATGGATTTATGCATAGCTACTGGCGAATAGGTTTCGTCATAATCAATTCCTTATTTTTGACGATATCCTTTTGCCACTAATCTAGCCTTAAAGGTTACAACATTAACTTCCATGTCGGTTTTCTTCTTGATAACCCACTTGGACCCTATGGGCTTAATCCCTTCAGGTGGGTAAACCAAGTCCCATACTTGGTTTTCGTACATGGAATCCATTTCTGACTTCATGGCTTCAAGTCATTTGTCCCTTTCTGAACTTTTCAGAATATCTTGATAACTGATAGGTTCGTCATCGCTTATGAGTAACACGTCGTTTGATTCACTTATGAGAAATCTGAATCTCTTTGAAATATTGCGTGTCCTATCAGACCTACGAAGAGATGGTGTTGTTTTAGGTTCAACTAATAGCTCATCATTATGAGTTATTGGTTGTGGGTCTAGACTAGGTGTCTCTGTAATGTCTATTGGAGTTTCTTGAACTTGATCAAGTTCAATGCCACTCCCATGTTTTCTTGTAAAAGAAATTCTTTTTCCAGAAATACAACATGCCTTGAAACAAACATCTTTTGTTCCAAGGGATGATAAAATTGGTAACCCTTTGTTTCCTTAGGGTATCCAATAAATAGATATTTATCAGACTTAGCATCTAATTTGTCTGATACAGTCCGCTTCACATAAGCAGGACAACCCCATATCTTAAGGTGAGTTAAGTGAGGTTTCTTACTATTCCATGTCTCATATGGAGTAGTAAAGACTACCTTGGTCGGGACTCTGTTTAGCAAGTAAACAGATGTCTTAAGTGCATAGCCCCAAAAGGATTTTGGAAGAGTTGCATGATTCATCATAGATCTAACCATGTCCATCAAGGTTCGATTGCGCCTCTCAGATACACCATTATGCTGTGGTGTATATGGCGGAGTCCATTGAGACAATATCCCATTGTCCCTAAGATAATCTTGAAACTCTTGACTTAAGTATTCACCACCCCGATCGGATCGAAGTATCTTAATACTTTTGCCAAGCTGTTTCTCTACTTCATTTCTGAACTCTTTGAATTTCTCAAAAGCTTCAGATTTGTGTTTCATCAAGAACACATACCCGAATCGTGAGTGATCATCGATAAAGGTAATGAAGTAGCTATAGCCTCCTTGTGCAAGAGTCGACATTGGTCCACATACATCAATATGTATTAGACCAAGCAATTCTCCCACTGGATTACCTTTTCCAGAAAAGGGTAATTTGGTCATCTTGCCTTTTAAGCATGATTCACATGTATCAAATGAACCGGGTTCAAATGATTCCAGAATTCCACATCGGTGTAATTTGGTCATGCGTTTCTTACTTACATGGCCAAGACGACAATGCCACGTATAGGAGTCTATTCGATTATCTATTCGAGCACATTTGTTGCTTACTTCGATATTGAAAACGTCACCGGATAAATCTAACGTGTAGATACCATTGCACAAAGTTTCGGTCTCATAAAGAACATCATTTAAAGTTATGTAACAACAACTGTTATTAAAAGTTAAATGATAACCCTTTTCATTCAAGCATGAAATAGATACAATGTTCTTTATTAACGAAGGAACAAAATAACAATTATCCAATTCTAAGACAAGTCCAGTAGGGAGCTTTAGCAAATATGTTCCGATGGCAATAGCAGCAATCATTGCTCCATTTCCAACTCGCAAATTCGCTTCTCCCTTGACGAGTCTTCTTCTATTCCTTAGCCCTTGATTGTCATTACATATATGTGAGCTACACTTAGTATCAAGTACCCAGGTGTACGAGGAAATAGAGTGACATTCAATAACGAAGATGCCTGAAGAGGATGGGGCATCGGATGTCTTCTTCTTCAAGGACTCAAGATAAACCTTGCAGTTTCTTCGCCAGTGGCCCTCCTTGCCACAGTGATGGCAAGTGCCTTTTGGTGCCTTTTCAATCCTTTTGTCCTTAGTTAACTTATTGGTGTCCAAAATGGAACGCAAATTCAGGGAAGACACGATCGAGTGATTATCCTAGAAATACAAATTGAGCTTATGTGAGAAGAATGATAAAGAATGCATCAACATACATTAATTAAATCCTATTTATTTTTCGAATTGAATAACCCTTTTTATCAATTCGGGAGATCGTAGGAGCATCTCCAAATAGGTTGATATCCAACCATAGATAAGAACAACCATGGCTGTGGCCATCAAGTTATTCTTAGCTATGAAGGTAGGTAATTATGCCGATTACATATCACATATATGTAACTATCACTTTATGCTATCAACTAATTGAATGTTTGCATAAATCATTGGGTTGTTAACTCATTAACAAGTATGCAACAATATACATAACACCCAACTGCACCTCTCTTTACATCGATCTTGGCTGTGACACAACAAATCGATGCTCCAAGCTTAAGGCTGACCCATTAATCAAGAAATAGTTTTAATATGGTTGGAGCTCATTCAACCATTTAGTCAGGCTTGGATGTGTCTAACAACCAAAACTAAGGATTGACCTCTGACTCCAACTATATTAATCATAAACTAATTCTTTGGTTTGAACATGTTGAGGTTCAAGGAGGGCATGGATGTGTCCATCAACCCAAACGAGAAACAAAACTCCGGTTCTAACCATATTAATGGAAGGTGTTGGCCTTAATATTTTGTAAGGGGTTTTGGGTCTCATCCTTTCTTTTCTAAGCACATTCATGACATTTAATTATGTCATGTACTAATGATTTCCTTAATAAAGTATGTATGTGACTTAATTTATCAAGTCTCATTAATTGAATTAGGAACCGGATTTCCTAATTCTAATTTCATACTTTATTTATGGAATAATTTCCTAAATTGTCATAATCAATTTCGGAAATAATATGTTTAAGACTTTGATTTCTCTAAATCAAATCATATTAAATTAAGAGACAGATTCCCTTAATTCAACCACATATTATTTTCATGAAAATCTCTTTTAAGAAAACTCTATAGGAAACCATTTTCCTAATTAATTTTGGAGACAACAATATGTAAGAGCATCACCTCTTAAATCAAATAAGGAAATTATCGTTTGAGAATCACCTCAAAATTTCCAAGATTTGATTACATATTTTATTTACGGATTTATTAATTTCAACAAATTATTTTCTTTGGGTGGCTCCCCGAGGCTCAGATACCAAAAAAAAAGGAATTTGTTTTAAATCTAATTTGGTCAGCTCCCCGAGGCGTAACCAAATTAAACATGACAATTTTATTTAAAATTGGAAATTAAATTATAACAACTAATTTTAAATTGGATGGCTCCCCGAGGCTCAATCCAAAATAAAGAATTTTGTTAATAATTTAAAACCAATTCGAATTTAATTATCAATTAATAATCCATAAATTTGTGTAGACTTTCTTAAAAGAAAGTGTCCAAAATTGCGAAATTTTATAATAGGTTTTCAGAATAATTGTAAGTTTCTTGTACAAAGAAAACTTACATATTTCTAAAATTGGAAAAATTCTAAAATAGGAAATTTCCAAAATTAGAAAGTTTCCAAAAATGGGAATTTTTCACAATTATCATAAAATTTTAGAAACTAGGATATTTCAAAAGTTTGCGAAATTTCATGAGGATTTCCAAACTTTGAAATTCCTAAATCTAAAATTTATCATAATTGGAAAATTTTCCAAAATTGAGATCATGACAAAGTTTTCCGCAAAACAATAATATGATTATGTCGAACACAAACCGGCTCTGATACCACTGTTGGGTCCGAGTGCATGTTGACATGGATATGGGTTTGTAATTTAAAAAAATAATTATGTGCAGCGGAAGAATTAGCATAAATAATTTCTCAAATTATTTTTAACCACGTATCTAGCATGCAACCTTATGATGTGTGGACATGATCATAAATTAAAATTTTGCAGAAAGTAAATTAATTTACTCGATACCTCGCGTAACTCGAAGTAAGGGACGAGATCCAACCGTAGCGTCCCTTGGAAGCTCCGCCTCTATTCGCGTCCACGCCGAGTTCTATTCGGGATGACTTCGCAAAGCCACGAGTTTCGTGCCGACAAGAACTACTAGATTCTCTAAAGGCACAACTAAAATATCAAGAGAGAAAGATGGAAACTAACCACCAAGTAACGGAATCAAGATTCCGTGAAAGAAGGAAGGAGTCGCGACCCGCTTCGTCTTGGTGGTGGCTCACGGCAAGGGAAGGTGGCGCCGGACCTAGGGGAGGAGAGAGGGTGCCGGCCCTAGAGATAGTGAGGGTGCCGACCCTAGAGAGAGGGAGAGGGCGCCGGCCCTAGGGAGAGATGGAGCGAATAAGAGAGAGAGAGTGAGCTTGCTACTTGATCTCTTAATTGGAATTCAAGCCTTGCCTTGGTTCCTTTATATAGTAGCCTCTCCATCGCCAAGTCTCCCCTTTAACGGAATAAATTTTCATAAGAAATTTATCCCATAAATTTTCTTATGAATTATTTCATTATGCCAAGTTTTATTATAACTAACTTTATAATAAAACAAGCACATCTCCCCTTTTATTATGGAATAAATTTTATAAGAAATTTATCTTATAAATTTCTTATGAATTATTTCGTTATGCCAAGTTTTTATTATAACTTAATTTATAATAAAAACAACCATGTCTCCCCTTTTATTATGGAATAAATTTTACAAGAAATTTATCTTATAAATTTTTCTTATCATGGAAAAATCAATTCATAATTGATTTTATAAAATAAAATAAACCAATCCATGGTTAATTTTAATTTTCATAAAAAGAATAAATTTCTATAAATTTCTTTATCATGGTAAATCAATCCATTATTGATTTTATTCAATAAAATAAACCAATCCAAGGTTTATTTTAATTTCCATGAAAATTAATCTCTTTATATAAATTTCTTTATATAAATTTCATTATATAAATTTCTTTATATAAATTTCTTTATCCATAATTTTATAAAACAATCCACGCGCGGTTTATTTAATAATTTGAACCAAACAATTTGGTTCTCCCTCTTATTGTGGTCGGCCAAACCAAAGAGGGTGGGGACACTCTTTGGCCGGCCAAACCAATGTCGTAACCGTACGAATTAAACTCATTTAATTCGTCCAATAATTCTTCAAAAGACTTAGCCATTTTATGCTTCCGATACGTCTCTGAAAAATTCAGATTCGACTTTTCTCTCTTGATCGGAAAATCCAATTTCCAACTCGTTTTAATTCCCTCGGATTACTCGTAGTGCGTGTGACTAAATAGGCTTTCGATTTATGTTGGCCGTCTATAATTCATCAATTATAGAACGATCATGAGTGGCACCTAGTAGTACATCATGATCCCCAATTAATCGAAAGATCAACGGTTGACCTCAGAAATTATTTTGAAACCCTTCAGCAGCTCTAATGAATCGTGCCTCATTCCCTTCACCATCTTATACCCACTTGGTTCAGGACATGATCTATATGTGTCAGTCCCCACTAGGCTGACTATGTCACACCTAGCCCATGTAATGTCTTTCTCGTCCAATGGATTCTAATTACTGTCATGTATTTCAGAGACTCATACTCTGAACATGTCATGATCTGGCCAGAGGCTTTGAGTAACAATCCGATAATAGGCCTTGGGTATACATCCCATCGCAAGGAGTGGTGAATCCTTTGTAGGTTGTTCAAACATCTTCGGGCACTTCGGCTTATACCCAACCATCCTGGGTCCACACCTCCTTGGAGATGCTTGCTTAAGATGTTAAAGTATAAGTCTTCATGACCAAGATGACTTGAACACCGCATGTCAAAGGAACATCGCACTTAAGCTGCAGTAAGAATTCACTGACATGTCTATATGTAAAATACCATGTGAGGTTTTTCAGTCAGTCACTCCAATGAACTAGTTCCCATAACTAGCATTCATGTTTATCTCCGGACATCCCAATGTCACCAGCCAGTGAGAATCAGCTGATTAGAGAATAACCCATGCTAGTCTCAACAGAATTGATAGTGTCCTTATTTATCAATTCATCGACTAGGGACAATTTCAATACTTCACAATTGTACATGTAGAGATAATCACTAGTTGTGAATTCATCACAAATTCTCTCATGCTGTGAATTGTATTGTGGACATTCAGTAAATGAGTTTAAGATCCCAATCAAATACACAGACATGTATACTCAAATAGTGAATATTCATTTATTAAAATAAATGTTTACAATCATAAGGTGATTGCCTTAGGACACTTCTCTCATATTACTAACACACTAGTCCAAATCTTTATGTTCCTACACATAAAGTATGTATTGATTTGGATCCATTAGAGGTTGGGATAGCTCGAATTGAATTTCACTACTTAGTCTGTCTCACCCACATCTAACGTTATCAAGCATGTTGACCTTATGGGTTTTTGTGAGACAGGTTTTCAAAATAAAAATTTTTAATTTTTAAAAGACAATTAATTTTGAAAATGTTGAATTAATTTTGAAAAAAAAATTGTAGAGTTAAGATTATTTATTTTGAAAATATGTTGAATCTAGGATTTAATTAAAATTTGTATTTGATTTAAATTTATCAAATAGTAAATTGAATTTGAGTTTCAATAATTGACTTCCATGTTTTGGCGAGACACAGAGGCCTTCTTTGGCCGTAACCTTATTGGAGCAACAACCCTTTCCTTGACAAAGCCTTTTACTAAAAATTCATTTTCAAATTACTTCTTGAAAAATTTTGGTCTAACTAGCTTAGGTTTTAGATCGATAGCTTCGGCTAGTTCCACCAGACTAAACAGACCATGTAGAGTACGCCTTACCTTACTTGACCTTATTAGAAAGGTTTCCCTAATGTACTATTATCACACCTCCACCTAATACTATGTTGTACAAATTTCAAATAAATCTTTTGCCCTTAAACTATTTCTAATTCTAAGCATAATAAAGAAATTGCAGAAATAAATAAGCAATAGGCAAAAAAAAATCATCTACTTATAAAGATGGTTTTTATATTGGCTCCCCCTGGACTGAAGCCTCGATAAGGTTCTGGCAAGATGTGAATCTTGTCCTTGGGGATCCAATATTGGTTTGGTCTAGCTTGTTTATTCAATCATAGCTTTGGGACCCATGCTTAGACTCGGGTTCTAGGTTGGTTCAATACTGAATAATACGAGTGCTGCCTCGATTTGGTTCGATAGCCTAATCCAGATTGATTGAGAACGAACTTTTGTTTTCTAAGAATTATATCAAAACCCTTGGAACCCGAAGTGAATCGTTCTAAGGCAACTCTGAGTTTCTTGACTTGAGTTTTCAAGGAAGAATTCTCTTCCTCAAGTTTTTGAACTTGAGTTGAGTTTCCTTCTTGAACTGGTTCAGACAAGGAACTCGAGTTGACTTCCTCTTTCAGGAGTTTTACTTCCTGTCGGAGGGTTTCAACCTGGATGTTGGCTTTCGCCAATTTGTGAGATAAATAAGAAATTAAATCATATAATTCAGATTCTGGATAACTACATACCGTGATTTGTCCATCCTTCGAGATTGAGAGTTTTCTGGTGCTGACGTCCTCATCCGGTTCTGATTTCATTCCGGAGTCGATGTTTTCTGAGGCGGACTTGGGTCAAAGTTGTTGGATCGGGTTGGACCGGCTAGAGGGGGGTGAATAGACGGAAAAAAAAATTTATAAAAGTGGAGGCTCTCGTCTTTAAAAAAGAAACTTGGTTGCAACTGAGAACGTTGCTTCCAAGGCAGTGGACGCTCAATAAAAATCTCCTTGTGGCGGAGAAGCCTTACAAAAATAGCACGCTAGACTTTTAGAGTGTTTACAAGAAATGAATTAATTGAATGAATTAAAAGGTTGAAACTCTAAGCCTATTTATAGCCTAAGAGAATAAATCTGGATTGTTGATTGTTGAGGAATTTTCTCTTGGCCGTTGATCCATGGATGTAATCTGGATGGCTGATCTTGGATGGGATTAAACTACATCCATTGGATCTGATTAAAGGATAAAGTTATCCTTTAAGAGATAACTTTGTCTTCTGCTCGCAACAGATAAATAACTTTATCATTTGCTCGCAACAACTTTAATCATATCTTTTCTTTATCCCAGTCGGTAAGATTGGTGATATATGTAGGCGAGGTTGCTGGTTCGAATCTTCACAGCAACAAATAAAATTCTTTTTGTTTCAGGTGCTTGGTTTGACTTGGTCAAACTGACCAGTCTTTTGGTTCATCTTCAGGGTGATTTCCGGCCAACCGGAGTTAGGCTCACCCGAACCCGACTCCGGCCTTTCGCCCCTCGAGCGTCCTTCCTCCCGGCTTCTCGTCCCTCGAACACCGTGCACGTCCTTCTCGCTCCACCGGCGTACTCTTCCGTAGCTTCCGCGTCCCTCGGATTGTACCGAGCCCGTCGGCTCACTTCCCCGCACAATCCTTCTCGTCCGCTACGTCTTACGCTTGACTTCCTCCGTACCTAAGCTCCTGTACACTTAGCAGAGGGATTAAACATACCAGGACCTAATTTAAATCGGTTGATCACATCAAAATCAACCAGGGGTACTTATAATCTCCCCCTTTTTGATGTGTATCAATCCGAGTTAAATTAGGATAATCAAAATAAAAAAACATACATAATAATGTAAATAGTTTAAGTTCAAAAAAACTTAAATTTCAACTAAATTAAAATTCTACCCCTTAACTTAGTACTATTCCTCCCCCTTTGATCACATCAAAAAATTGGGAAATATAAGTAGGGAAGAAAATTTTTTGAGTGCGATAAAAAATTTTCTAAGTGAAAAAAAATACGTGTTGGCACAGATTTTTTAAATTTAAAATGACATATTTTTTCAAAGTTAATTCCATTTTTTTGTAAAAAAAAGATTTAAAAAAATCTAAATTTTTTTTTGATAAAATCCACAATTGATGAGGTGATCCAAAAAAAATCGAATCTGATCAAAATCTTTTTCTATCGAATTTTGATAATTAAAAAAAAATCATATTTCAATAAAAAAAATCTAAATATTTTTTTGTTAAAGTTGAAGATGAAATATGAGTTTGGACAAAAATTTTGAGTTTTAAATTCGTTCATCAAGTCCAAAAATGGCAAACCAACACATAAGAGTTTTTGAAGAATAAATTTTAAAAAATTCGAAAAATTGCTTCAAAAAAAAATAATTATATAATTTTTGTTAGAGAAAAAAAATGTGCACATATATAATAACAAAAAAAATTCAATTTAATACAAATTTAGGAACCCAAAATAAGTTCTTGTCTATAGGATTATTAAAAACTTAGGCGGAATATAGCTTTTGGGCACATTTTTAAATTGACCATTATGATTTTTAAAATACCAATTTAAATTATTAGGAAAGCTATTTTTCTTTTGGCGTAAATGTGCAATATCAAGTTCTAATTATTGCACTAAGTTTTTCAAATTACCATTTTCATTTTTTAAAATTTCAGAAGAGAAAGTATGTGCCAATTCATTTTTCAATTTCAAATTTTCTTTTTCTAATCTACAATTAGATTTAAGCAAGACTTTAACTCCTGCATATAATTGATCATGAGGAAGAAAACAGTCCTCACTTACCGGGTTGCTTTCGAAAAGCGAGGTTCTTTCTTCGTCGTCAGTTTCTTCTGACATCTCTCCCCCTTCATCAGTGCTCCCTTCTTGATGATTTGCAATTAACGTATGTCCCGCGTATTCTTGACCTTCTGATTCCTCTGACGAGGACTCGTCCCAAGTGGCCTTCAATTTTGGCTCTGAGGTACTTTCATGCAATTCTAGGAATTTCTCTCAGAGCTCTTTTGCCGAGTTGTAATTTTCAATGCGGTTAACTTCTTGCGCGGGAAGAACAGCTAGTAGATGAAATTCAGCTTTGCCATTTGCTTCAAAGTTTGATTTCTCCTTCTTGGTCCATGATTCTATTTCTTTATCCTTGCCGTTGTTGTCTTTAGGAACTGAAAAACCAATTTTCATAATTATTAGCAATTCAATATCAATTTTAAAAAATACCTGCATTCGGCGCTTCCACATCGTGAACTCCCCCTCAAACATTGGCGGGTAGATTACGGCTCCAACCATTTTTCTTGAAATTGCTGCAGTCGGCGATTAGTCCTTCTACGGCGACCTTCGCTCTGATACCACTTGTTGGATCGGGTTGGACCGGCTAGAGGGGGGTGAATAGATGGGAAAAAAATTTATAAAAGTGGAGGCTCTCGTCTTTAAAAAAGAAACTTGGTTGCAACTGAGAACGTTGCTTCCAAGGCAGTGGACGCTCAATAAAAATCTCCTTGTGGCGGAGAAGCCTTACAAAAATAGCACGCTAGACTTTTAGAGTGTTTACAAGAAATGAATTAATTGAATGAATTAAAAGGTTGAAACTCTAAGCCTATTTATAGCCTAAGAGAATAAATCTGGATTGTTGATTGTTGAGGAATTTTCTCTTGGCCGTTGATCCATGGATGTAATCTGGATGGCTGATCTTGGATGGGATTAAACTACATCCATTGGATCTGATTAAAGGATAAAGTTATCCTTTAAGAGATAACTTTGTCTTCTGCTCGCAACAGATAAATAACTTTATCATTTGCTCACAACAACTTTAATCATATCTTTTCTTTATCCCAGTCGGTAAGATTGGTGATATATGTAGGCGAGGTTGCTGGTTCGAATCTTCACAGCAACAAATAAAATTCTTTTTGTTTCAGGTGCTTGGTTTGACTTGGTCAAACTGACCAATCTTTTGGTTCATCTTCTGGGTGATTTCCGGCCAACCGGAGTTAGCCTCACCCAAACCCGACTCCGGCCTTTCGCCCCTCGAGCGTCCTTCCTCCCGGCTTCTCGTCTCTCGGACACCGTGCACGTCCTTCTCGCTCCACCGGCGTACTCTTCCACAGCTTCCGCGTCCCTCGGATTGTACCGAGCCCGTCGGGTCACTTCCCCGCACAATCCTTCTCGTCCGCAACATCTTACGCTCGACTTCCTCCGTACCTAAGCTCCTGTACACTTAGCAGAGGGATTAAACATACCAGGACCTAACTTAAATCGGTTGATCACATCAAAATCAACCAGGGGTACTTACAAAAGTGAGGAGATTCGAGGTGGTCTTTGGGTCAATGTGAGGAGATTCGAGTGTGGAGCTTCTTCTTCTTCTTCGGAGGATGACTCGCCCCAGGTGGCTTGAAGAGCCTTCTTCTTCCGAGCCTTCTTGTTCTACTTTAGGTTGGGGCACTCTGGTCTGAAGTGTCCCATTTTGATGCATTCATAGAAGGTGATGTTACCTTTGCTCTTCTAGTTCGTTGAGGGTTCAGATGGATCTTCCTTCTTCCGGCTTGACTTCTTCTTGTTCGATTGATTTTTGAGCTCCTTGTAGTAGTCACGAGCTAGCCGGACCATTTTCGGATGATCCCCTTCATCATCGTCAGATTTCGAGTCTGAGTCGGACTTGGGTACTGGTTGATGCTTCTTCTTCTGAGTTCTTCCTTGAGTTTTACCTGCAACAAACGCAATACTCTTCTCGGCCAATTCAGTATTAGTTTGTTCATGTAATTCAAACTCAGAAAACAATTCATCTAATTTTATTTTAGAAAGATTCCTGGAAACCTTGTAGGCATCCACAATAGATGCCCATAGTGTGTTTCTCGGGAATGAGTTTAAGGTTTACCTTATTAGGTCACGATTTTCAACCTTGTGACATATGGTGTGCAACCCATTCATCAGCTCCTGGATCCTTGTGTGGAGCTGTGCTGCAGTTTCGCTGTCGTGCATCTTTATCGTGTAGAGTCTGTTGAGTAACAGATCCCTTCTGCTGATCCGTGTATCAGACGTACCTTCGTGTAGCTCTATCAGCTTGTTCTAGAGTTCCTTCGCACCGCTGAAGGATCCAACACGGTTTAGCTCTTCTTTCATCAGGCTGCATTGTATTGTTTGTGTAGCTTTAAAAATGGCATCGATTTTTTTCTTTAGTGGACCGTCCCACACAGTCTAGTGTTGCACCATGCCTTGTGCATTTTTAGGTATCTCCAGTCCGGACTGAATGATGATCCACATGTCCTCCTGAGTTTTTAGGTGGACCTCCATCCTACTCTTCCAATAGGAGAAATCTTCTACGCTAAAGAGAGGTGGTCTGGCGGTGTTGTATCCTTCTTGCATGACCATTTAATTAAACTGAAAAAATTTACAAAAAACACTCATCCCAAGACTAAGTCTCGGATTAGTAGTGTGGCATAAAATAGTAATAAGAAAAAAAATCGAGTGGTGTTGCACCAACCTCGATTAATGAGAAAAAAATATGAACAAATTTTTTTTAATTTAAAAAATCAGAAAAAATTGCTCAATTGGTGGTTGCACCAGATTTGAGACACCCGCCCTGATGCCACTTGTTGGATCGGTTTGAATCGACAGAGGGGGGGGGGTGAATATCGATCAACAATTTTTCGTAAAACATAGAGTAATTACGCAGCGAAAAAATAAATCAATGCTAACACGTTTGTTTTACTTGGTTCGGAGTCGCGGTCGGCCCCTACTCCAAGGCACACGGTCCTTGACCGTTTACGATGGGCAATTCTATATTGCGTAAAATTATTACAACTTGAAGTTCAACTATTGAATTAAAATACAACACTTAATGAAAAAAATGATTATACCGACAACTGGAGAAATTTGAATGTCTGAGCCGCGGGTCGTCATTGACGCATGAGTCTTGACCATGGAGCGATTGGAGTTGAGCGCTTGAAAGAATACGTAGAAAGAATTTGTGTTTGAAACCAAGGGGTGAACCCCTTTATATAGTAGTCACTGGGGCGCCATTGTTGAAGGGGGCGCCTGACACATGACCCATTCTGCACGAAGGTCAATCCGCAGACTTGGCTAGCGCTTATCCCTTCAACTGGGGCGCCTGAGCTGACTGGGGCACCTGTATGAACACAGGCGCTTCAATTGATAATGTGCCAGCTTGCTTTGATTGGCTTGGAAACACCCTTGTGTGGGGCGCCTGTAACAACACCGACACCTGGTCAGACAGGCACCTGACACCATTGAAGCGCCTGGGAGGAGAATACTTTCACCCTTCGTTCCTGCAACCAGGGTTGGTTCCAAAACGCAAATAATAAACACTATAATATCATTTAAGCATGATTAACAGTCTAAGCTGTCATGGTTCTAACGTTGGGCATCCCAAATGGAACCCTAGGTCGAACCGACGGCTAATGTTCCCTCTCACAGGGAGCCCGTCCTCACCTACTCCTCTCAGGAGAGTTTACCTTTTTGCCAACCGGCTCCTCCGGTTGGACTTTTCCCCAATCCCCGGATCAGGTCTTCATGCCCAGTCCACGACCAGGACTTATTGCCCAGCTTCACTCACTAGGTCTTCGATGCCCCGTCCACGACCATGACTTATTGCCCAACCTTATGTCAGGACTTATTGCCCAATTCTTAGAACCAGGACTTCATGTCTAGCGTACCTAAGACTTTGCCTGCACACTTGGGTAGCATTGTTAGATCACAATAAAACCTTAACTTCTGAACCCTTTGCCATTATCAAAACACAGGTTTGACTTAGGTACTACCTACACCAACAGAACCATCAAGTGAGAGCATCACCGTGCTTTACATTGAAATAAACCAAAAGATACATATTGTGGCCATCGCCCCCTTTATTTATAGCTATAGGGTGACCTAATAACCCTAAGAAGCCAAAAGAAAGTCCATTTAGTAAAGACCTATGTAGACTAAGACATTTTAAGCTTATGGCATCATTACAACTCAAATAATGGCCTAAATGCTTCCTTAATCTTTTTAGCTTAACCCTTATAATTGGGTCTCCATTGATGCATAATGGATCATCAATAACGTCTAGAGTGGGTTGAGCATGATCAACAACTTGTTTACTTTCTTTGACTCGATCAGTGCTTTAGATTGAAATAAACCAAAAGATACATATTGTGGCCATCACCCCCTTTATTTATAGCTATAGGGTGACCTAAAAACCCTAAAAAGCCAAAAGCAAGTCTATTTAGTAAAGACTTATGTAGACTAAGTTATTTTAAGCTTATGGCATCATTACAACTCAAATAATGGCCTAAATGCTTCCTTCATCTTTTTAACCTTGACCCTTATAATTGGGTCTCCATTGAAGCATAATGGATCATTAGTAACCCTTGTCATCGTATCAATCGATTCGAATTAAAACTTAGCCAATCTCAAAGATCAAGCCTTGTAATTCGTCTAACTGATTGACCGTGGAAAAGACGATGAGTGAATTTCCAATTTTTGTATTTATTATCGGGGTCCAATAATTAATTATCAAACATTAATTAACAAATTAATCAATAATGATAATTAATTAACATGCCACAAAAAATGATAAAACGAAAGAGGAAGCCAAGAGAGAAACATACCTCTCTTTACCTCATAGTCTTCTACCTTATGTCCCTTCTGTCTTGGACGTCGTGTGGGCGACGAGCTACCAAGAACCGAAATCCGCTCAGATTAAAACCCTAGCTCTAGGGTTTACTACCACCCGCCTCTTCCCCTCCTAGCCTTGCGCCGCCGGCCATCCAAGGGCACCCAAGCCCCGCGGGCACAAGGTTGATGCATAGGGGAAGATAGGGAAGATGATGGAGAGAGAGAGAACTCTCCTTCACCAACACCAACCGGCTACAAGTCTCCCTTTCTCTTGCTCTTGCGCCGCCGAGTAGCACTGCCGCCACCTCCGTTGCACCGGCCGCCCGCCCACTTCTCCTCCTCACCGGACACCACAAAAGGGAGAGCAACAATCTCCCTCTATCTAGTAGTAGCCGGCGACTTGGATGAGAGGTGATGGAAGGGAGAAGAAGAAGTAAAACCTTCTCTACCCGCCGGTGCCCTAGGAGAGAGAAAAGAGAGAGAGGAGAGAAGAGAAAAGCATTGTGTTGGATGATTAATTGATTGGATTAGCCTTAGTTTCTTGATTCCATGGGGTATATATAGGGATAAGGTAGGGACCATGAGGAGGAGTTGGGTCATGGTCCGCTAATAGATCCAAATTCGATCCATTAATGAAGATTCATTCCACTAAAGGATCTCCTTTGAACTTCCTCACCAACCCTCATATTTTCGTATGAGCTCCACCTATTCTGAGTACATCCATCTCCCCGTGTTTAAGATATCGAATGTCAGTCGATTAATTTAAATTACAGATAATTTTAATTAATCAAGTTCTAACTCCTTGACTAGTACCACTCAGCCTTATCATCATGTTGGATCAAATCGACCTGCAGGGTTTAACAAGATGAACATTATGATCTTATCAATGGGGCATCATCATCTGGACTCACCAGGACATGGATTCCATCAATAATCGATTGCACACCATGTAAATAATATTATTTCCTAACTTACCGGGCCTATCGATTTAGCAGAATAAATCTCACCCATTGGTAAATTTAAGAAATAAGTATTATATAGAGGTGCCCGTTATTATATCGGGATTTAGTGATTATAATCCATAATAAACCGAGGTTCGATCCAATTATTAAGTCAATACAAATTGGATCACCTCTATTTTGGTCCTGCACAATGCACTCAAAGCACACTAGTGTAATTCTTTGGTCAAGATAAACCACACGTAATTACACTACAACCATCCCGATGGTTTGTCCAACTCCATCTCGATTGTGAGCCTCTACTTATACTCTGCAAAGGGACTGATAACATGATCTTTTATGTGACACCAAATTATCCACAATACAAAGTATCAGACTGTTATACATATACTAATGTAAACATGCAACTATGTTGTTGTGATTCTCTTTCAAAATGTAGATGTTCATATAAAAGGATAAGCCTTTTAGTATATATCCTAATAATCTCCCAATTATACTCAAAGACTCTACTGTCCTCACACTGCCATACATCTGACTCCCATATCCTCCACATGCCGATCAAAAGTTCTCGCCGGAAGGGCCTTAGTGAAAGGATCTGCCAGGTTATTCTTCGATGCAATCTTGGCGATAGCTACATCTCCTCGCTTTACGATTTCTCGTATCAGGTGGTACTTGCGTTCTATGTGTTTACTCGCCTTATGGGCTCATGGTTCCTTTGAGTTTGCACCTACACCACTATTATCACAATAAATTGTGATAGATTTGGGCAAACCAGGAATCACATCCAAGTCCATCATGAGGTTCCTGAGCCATACAACATCCTTGGCTACCTCTGAGGCTACCACATACTCAGCTTCCATGGTGGAGTCCGTCACGCATTTCTACTTGACACTCCCCTATACTATGGCTGCACCTCCTAAAGTAAACACAAACCCCGAGGTAGACTTACTTTTATCCCTGTTCGACTGGAAATCTGAATCTGTATAACTCACAGGGATTAATTGGTCTACCCGGTAAACCACCATATAATCCCTAGTCTGTCTCAGATATTTCAGTATATGCTTTACTGCAGTCCAATGTCTCTATCTATGGTTACTTTGATATCTGCTAACCATGCCCATGGCAAAATAGATATCTGGTCTTGTACACAACATAGCATACATGAGGCTTCCTACAGCCGATGCATAAGGAATCACCTTCTTTTCCTCTATCTCCTTTGATGTTTTCGAACACATCTCCTTAGATAGAGGAACTCCATGCATGAAAGGTAGAAAACCATTCTAGGAGTTTTCCATGTTAAACGAGCCAGGACAATGTCTATGTATGAAGCTTGGGATAACCACAACATACTTTTTTGGCGATCCCTTATGACCTTGATCCCAAGGATATGCCCCGCTTCTCCTAAGTCCTTCATATCAAACTGTTTGGACAACCATGCTCTTACATTTGATAATACTTTGACATTGTTGCCAATGAGCAAAATGCCATCTACATAAAATTCAAGAAACACCAATACATTTTTGTCTCATCTCTTATATACAAATGATTCATCCGGACTTTGAATAAATACATATGACTGGATTACCTCATCAATACGGATGTTCCAAGATCGCGAAGCTTGCTTCAATCCATAAATAGACCGATTCATCTTGCATACTAGATGTTCATTTCCCTTCACAATGAACCCTTCTGGTTGCTTCATGTAGATAGTCTCCTCAAGACTTCCGTTAAGGAAAGCTATCTTGACATCCATCTACCATACCTCATAGTCCATATGAGCGACAATAGATAAGAGAATCCGGATAGTCTTAACCATGATTACCGACAAAAAGGTCTCCTCATAATCGATACCCTCTTTCTGAGTATACCGTTTCGTAACAAGCCTAGCTTTGAAGGTCTCAGCCTTCCCGTCTGATCCTCTCTTTCACTTGTAGATCCACTTGTATCCAATAGCTATTACACCTTTGGGTGGTTCAACTAGCTCCCAAATGTGATTAGAATCCATAGATTCTATCTCGAAATTCATTGTCCTTTGCCAAGAATCTGCATCCTTATCTTAGAGTGACTCGTCATTGGTCCAGGGATCCAATTCATGTTCGCCAGGGACCAAGTCTATAGACTCTCCCAAGAACATGAATCTCTCAGGTTGTCTGACAACCCTCCCACTATGACGAGGTTCCTCCTCTGTATCTTCTGTGATACGTGGTGTAGTGACTTGTGGTGTATCCTCTTGCAGAGTCGCTACTAAGGTCAGAACGTCCCCTCGTAATTATTCAAGCATAAGTCTACTCTTGAGCATGTGGTTCATCAGATTATCTTCTTCTAAGAATCTGGCATTTGTGTTAACGATTACCATCTGATCCTTAGGACTATAGAACAGACCACCTTTCGTCCCTTTAGGATAGACTACAAACAGATGTACTTCTGTACGAGTTTCTAACTTATCAGTATCTCCCTTCAGCACATGTGCCGGACTACCCCATATCCGAATATGTCCTAGATTAGACTTTCGCCCAGTCCACAATTCTATGGGAGTAGAAGGGACTGACTTAGATGGTACCATGTTGAGAATATACGCTGTCGTTTCCAGAGCATATCCCCAGAATGACTCCGACAACTCAGAGTAGTTCATCATTAACCTAACCATCTCCATATGAGTCATATTCCTTTTCTCTGCTACACCATTCTGTTGGGGCATACCGGGTGCAGACAATTGGGACTAAATCCCAACCTCTGACAAGCAGGTCATAATCTCTCCTAAGAGGTACTCGCCGCCACGATCTGATCGCAGTGACTTGATACTTTTACCTTGACGTTTCTCCACATCAGCCTTGAATTCTTTGAATTTATCACAGCATTCAGACTTGCGGCACATCAGGTGAATGTATCCATACCTTGAATAATCATCAATAAAAGTGATGAAGTATTCAAAGCCACCTCTAGCCTGGATGGACATAGGACAGCACAAATCAGAATAAACCAGTTCTAACACATCTTTGGCTCTATACCCCTTAGCCTTGAAAGGCCTCTTGGTCATCTTACCTTCTAAGCAATACTCACAGGATGGGAAGTCTTCCACCACTAATGAACCCAAGGGCCCATCGGCTATCAACCTCTGAATCCTACTAAGGTTAATATGATCAAGCCTAAGATGCCAAAGATATGTCTGGTTCATTTTAGAAGGTTCTTTTCTCTTATTTTTGTTAGATGATGAGCTATTGACATCTATTTCCATCGTCGAAATTTTTGGTTCTAGAGTATACAAATTGGCAATCATAGTACCCGAACAGATAATCTCTCTATTTCTCTTTATAACAACTCTTTTATTAAAAGTAATAGAATATCCATCCTTTATTAATCTAGAAACCAAAACCAAGTTCTTTCTAAAAGAGGGTACATATAAGCAATTTCTTAGAACCAAAACATTATTCCTATCAAAAGATAAATAAATGTCTCCCACTGCAACTGCCGTAACCTCTATAGCAATCCCCATGTAGACGATGATTTCCCCATCAGCCAGCCGTCGGGTTTCCTGGAACCCCTACAAAGAGTTGTTGACATGATCAATGGCTCCCGTATCTACACACAAGGTACCGACAGATAGCACCGCTAAACATGTTTCAATGACTAAGCACGAAGAAATTCCTTTGTCTTAACGACGGGGACAGTTCGGCTTCTAGTGTCCAGTTTGCTTACACGTGAAGCACTTACCTCTCGGCTTCTTCACACCAATCCGAGGTCCCTGCGATCCTGCTGCCTTCTTGGACCCACATTGTTTCTTCTTCTTCCTGCCTTACGGCAGAGAAGTAGAAACCATATGAGTAACCAAGGCTTGAGAAATTTGACGAAAAAGTCCCTCTGTCGCCTAGAGTTCCCCATGCAGTTCCACCAACGTATACACATGCTTGTTCATGTTGTAGTTGAGCCGGAACTGCTCAAAACTCATAGACAGAGAATGGAGTATGATATCAACCTGGGTTTCTCCATCGATCTGTGCTCCAAGAACCTCAATCTCATTGAGGTGGGTCATCATCTTAAGGACATGATCCCTCACGGGTGTCCCTTCGACCATGGTAGTCATCATCAAGTTTTTTATCGCAACCTGGCTAGCGGCCCGACCCTGGTGCACGAAGAGCTCCTTGAGGTTTAGCATCATATCACAAGCAGTGGGCATGGCCTGATGCTGATGTTGCAATATATTTGACATAGATGCTAGAATGTAGCACCGCGCCATCTCATCTGTATACCCTTTTGCTATCTTATGCTTGCTTTACCATTTTATATACCATGCATTTATCTGTTCTTATACCCGCAGAGTTCCATCCGGAACTCACCACCCCTTGTTCTTCTTTTTGTTTCAGGTAGTCGATAGCTGTGTCTCGTGCCGCCAGGAGAGGATCCAACTGCCAGTCTCTCAGTTTGAGTATTTATTTTTATTGGTTTTCGTACACTCGTAGTCGTTTTATAGTATTAGTGGCGTGTTTGTTTTATTATTGTTTTGGATGGTTTATGGTTTTTCCTTCGAACATGTACTTATTTATTTCTGCTAGATTTTGGGTTGCTACGCTTAGCTATAGAGATTATATTTATTATTTGCCAGTTATATTATTTAACTGCGTGGTTGTGTTGGTGTGAATGCCAGCCGAGTGTGGCTGAGCTAAATTATATGTGTTGAGATGTATGTATGAGTTTCAAATTGTCCTCCGTACAGGGGAGGTGTTGTCCAGTTTTCGAGCAAGCCCGGGCCTCTGGAGGCGTGACAATTTAGTGGTATCATAGCTTAGGTTTTGCGATACCTATTTGTTTTCGATTTCAGATTTTTATAGTGTATCTGATACCAATTTAGTGGTATCAGATCGTNTGTACTCAAATCCCATGGCCTTGCCAACTCTTAGATAGTCAAATAATAGGGCATATATCATGATCCTATCTTGTTTTCCTAACCTTCGACTCAACTACAATGGACTTTGCATCAAGATCATGAGAGAGGTATAGGTTTCCTAACCTTGTACTCGATTTTCATCAATCTGTACTCAATTTCTGCTGATCTGTACTCAATTTCGGCTGAAATTCTGACAGCATCTCCTTTGTATATCCCACATATGTCATGCACATAAAGAGTACACAAATCATAACAATGAGTTTCATAACTGAACAAACATTATTTTCATAACTGAACAAACATTCAGTTTCATAACTGAACTCACACAACAACAAATACTCAAGATTTATAGGAACTGTCTTCTATGAAACCCACTCTGCTCCAACACAGCAAGTGAAGAATATATATCACAAAGCAAGTAAGAATACATACTCTACCTGAACACTTTTGAATCTCAGATCATATCAAATGCAAGTGAAGAGCAATCAAATCATCAAGTAAGAAATGAAACAGAATGCCGAATGCATCAGAAAAAGAAAATGCCCAATAAGATCACAATTGACATCACTTAGCACATAATCATGCATAATTTTTTCCACAACAAATCATCCATAATCAGCAAACAAACATCCATAATCATCCATAATCACATATTTTCCATATTTAACAACAAAACATCCACTTTCCATAACATTTCAGCAACTCACAACCATAATTACATAGGCTAAAGGTGATGAAGATGAGAATATCTGCAGATACACCAACTTACAACAAATATACGTTTTCCACCAAAATTCATAATCACATGAGATTAGAAAAGTCTACTTCTTCATAATTCCATTTTCATCTGACAGAAATAATTGCTGCCATGGTGTGCCCGATACGCATCCATCTTTACCTCTTTTTCATAATTCCATATTTCATTCATCATCAAGCGCTAGACACTCAATCCACAAACAAGTAAAAACACCACAATCGAGTGTCTCGCCTTGGTGACGGACACTTTGTTTTCATTACTGTTATTTTACCAAGGTCAAAGTCTGAGAGAAATTTTTTCATGTATCCAGCCCAAAAATTCAGCCTGCAAATATTGATTCAGCTGTGAAATTTAAAGTTTTAAGAGTTATTGAAATACAAATGATGAAAACTTACATAAACTTTGGCTGTCCCGAAGCAGCTGGATGAGGCTTGGAGTTCATGGTCTTGAATTTGCCTTCTCTTGTTGAATAGAATAATAGATACCAATGCCATCCATAGTTCAAGGGAAAAATAATATATCTGCATCTTGTAAATAAATCTTCATTGAGATGTTTTAATTGATTCCTTGTCACTGAAGTAAGTTTTCCAACAAAATTCTTCATACTCTCCCTTCCGCCAGCAATCGATTACTCCTATGTCCTTCCAATTTATGAAGGACTTCTCTCTACATGTAGAAATAGAGTCATATTTCTCATTGTAAACAAAAATTAAAGAATTCATTTGTAAGGTCAAAGAACACCACAAACCTGAACACCCATGTCCATGCCAAAAATTTCAAACCCTTTCTTGACACTTTGCTTTCTCATTATTCTCATGTAACAATCAATAATTTCGGATCCAACTGGATTACGAAATAAGAATTCACAGAATTGGAGGCCATCAAGGACCACATCATCTTCCTCCCACACAACCACACTGTAAATTTGAAAATTTATATAATATTTCACTATAAAGGACTAATATTCTAGAAAAGGAAACATGTACAAGATTAACATACTCTAACTTATCTCGAGAAAGATATTCTGTTACCATCTCTCGCTCTTCATCAGTTGCTTCTTCATATCCACAAAAATTTCTCGTTTCTCTATATTTATTCATCACATCCGCAACAGCATCCCTTCCAATTGTAGCAACATCTATAGTCGTCTCTCCCTATGTAGATAGATTTAAGAACATAAGAATAAAATAGAAACACGGTTAACAATAAATAAATAAACGAGAAATTGATGCTAACACCTCTTCCAGCACTATTGGGTCTACAATTGATGCTAACACCTCTTTGCCTGCCTTCCTCCTACGTTTAGGTGTTGTACTCGGCGGCGTAACATATATTTCAGCCTTTTTTTTCTTCATTCTGTCTGCCCTTGTCCTAACCGTCATTGCAATAGAGGACACAAATTGCTCTACTATATTCTTTTCAACCGGCACTTCAACAAACCCAGCCATTTCACCTTCAATGGAGTCTTTAACTTCAACTCTCTTGTTGTATTCTGACCCACTGATATCATCAGTCTGTGGATGTAACTCACCACCAAACTCTTTCTCCATTGCTTCAGTATTGGCCCAACTTGTGCCAGTAATCAATCCACCACATTTAACACATTCTGAGCCCTGAAAAAATTACAAGATTCTTGTAGCAAATAAATATTTTCTCAACTTCATTTAACCAAATACTTATTTAATGATAATACTACCGAAAAACTTGCTCGCCTATGATGAAACAGTATATCTTCATCCGAAAATGGTACAATGGATAACACCTTTTCACAATTAAAATTAAAAGGTCACTACAATTCATCTTATTTGAGTATGTCTACTATAAAATATGAACTTACTTTACTATAGTCAGTGGAATTCAATAACCTCTTCGCTAAATCAGGTTTGTTAGGTATCTTACTTTCCGCCCAACGGAACAACCTGGGAAAAGTATGTAGCGAACGTACTACTCCAAGAGAAGGTATTCTTTCATATAACCATCCCTAAATAAATAAATTTATTAGTATAACAGAACAAAACATAATAAAAGCATACTAAAAAAACTCGCCATCAATCCAACAGTTGAACCATCTAAATACTTCTTTCTGCTAACATCACCCTTTCCAATATATTTGAAAATTTGATTGCTCAAAAATCTATAAGCCGCATCTCCCCACGAATAATCAAAGAAGGTGGTCAGGTTATCAATGTATGACATAATGAATCGAGGTGTTGAGTAGTTGGCCACAGGAAAAATGATACAATTAAACACTAAACAAATAAACATCCGAACAAAATCATCCACATCTGAGTTACTCTCTGATCCAGCTAAAGAGGATAGTCTATCATAGATTGCACTTCTGGTCACGTTGCCAACTTTCCCAGAGAAATACTGAGCAACAAATTTAGACTTCAAATTCACATCTAAATCAACTGGTTGCCCTGCATAACGTAAGCCAAGAACAATGGAAAACTCTGGTGATGTAAAGGGAACAACAATATTTTCACCAAACACAAATGAATGAGATTGCAACTGAAATCTTTTTAAAATTATATCAACTCTGGAGCTGCTGATCGCCAATTTGGGCATCTTAAGCCATATACCAAATGGAGTGTTTTGAATACTCTCCTTTTGCTTATCAGTCATTTTCGGTCCCACTTCATCCATCACAGCTCTAAAAAAAGTAGGTGAACACCGAAACTGAGCTTTTTTTCCACTGTTAACCTATTTAGCATCTTTATTATTCTTTGCTTCTTTCTTAGTCTTCACCATCTTTGATTCTGTTCAACCCTTACTCAAAATATCCAACACAATTTTAGTATTTAGACCATAAAGTAAACTGAAAATTAATCAAGTAAACATTTGCCTACTTACAAACAATAAACATTCAATTTAATAATAATAGAAAAAATTTAATATCATCATTAAACATGAACAATTGCCTATTTATCTATAGAAATGACAATTGCTGACAATTGCTTATTTACCTCCCTCTCACCACTTATCTATAATCAAGGAATTCTTAAATTTTTAAAGAATGATGCAAATAGTATTGATAAATTGAAATCTCATAGGAATAGTAACAATATACTCATAATAGGGCGAAGTTGTACTTAATCAATCACTAATCTTTGTTTAAACGAATAGGGAAATAAAAAAGATGATAATTAGAGAGTTCCGACTAATAGATAAAAAATCTACAAAAAAATGTCTGGCTTCAACTCTATCTCCGGCGACAAAGCTTGATTCAGTCTCCTCGTTGGTGGGTTGATGGATCTACACGGCTATAATCTTGCTTCACATTGTCTCGGGAAGAAATGGGGGAGAGGAAAATGGTCAACTTGCCTTGATTTCGCTGATTAGGGTTTACGAGATTAAGTCGTCAAGAAATTTGGGAAGAAGGAAACGCCGGAGAGGAAGCTGGCTTGATTTCGCCGGTGAAGGACGCCGAGAATGTGTCGTCAAGAACTCGCGGGAGAAGGAAATTGAGGAGAGGAAGCTGGCTTGATTTTGCCGGTGAAGGACGCCGAGATTGTGTCGGGAAGAAAACAGGGGAAAACGAAGCTGCGGGAGAAGAAATGCGGGAAAATCAAAAGCGGGAAAAGTAAGAAGGGTATATTAGTAAATTTATGTATTGGGGAGTTAAAACTAAAAAGTAGGGAGTTAAAACTTTTGTTTCCTTACCTGGGGAGCGGACACAAAGCCAACTTTTGAAATAGGGATTTATCTCTAATTTACCGTTAAATTGTGAGTTATAGCATTTTCCTCTTAGTCCTAAAATGAAATTTTCTACCATCAAAATAAATCAAGAAAATATAACTTCACTAGATCATGAAAAAGAAAAACAAATACAAATTATGTTAAGAGGAACATTAAAAAAAAGATCGTAATTTCTAACCCCCAAAATAAATCAGTTATGATAGCAACATGAGAAGACAAAAGAAAGAAATCAAAAATTATGACAGTGTACGACATTCATCACTAGAATCAAAAGTTCACAAGATAAAGGTGTACTTGACCAGAATGAAACACAAATTCAGAATCATTAACACTGGGAACGACTGGTAAATCTAGTACATATCCAATTATGCAATCTATAATACAAGCACAGCCAATTGAAGGGGATAAACGATGATATCGATCGGCTTCAAAGACCACGTCCAAATTTTGCTTCGTAATCTAGTCGTCGCCGCAAAATAATAGAAATCAGTTAAACATAGAATGAGGATTTCGAGACCAGGCAGTATTAATGTCATATTCACAAATCCAGGGACAAACTTTCATCGTTCTCTCGGTTGATTATATATATATATATATATATATATATATATATATATATATATATATATATATATATATATAATATATATATATATATATATA
This sequence comes from Boesenbergia rotunda, assembly GCA_024364735.1. Classification (NCBI taxonomy): domain Eukaryota; kingdom Viridiplantae; phylum Streptophyta; class Magnoliopsida; order Zingiberales; family Zingiberaceae; genus Boesenbergia; species Boesenbergia rotunda. The sequence continues at coordinate 565,244 of JAGFNQ010007820.1, read as the reverse complement.
TAAGGGGTTGATCTCCTGAGCGATAAAAAAATGTGCGCTCGTACGTGACACCCATCCTGATCGGTCGCGTGACCGATCAGGATCTTGCCTGATCGGTTCCGTGACCGATCAGGCAAGTGCTTGCCTGATCGGTCACTTGACCGATCAGCCACTCTCCGAGGGCGGCGAGCCAGTGACTAGCAATGACAGGCGGAGGGTGCGACGAGTCCGACGTGTTCATCAATCCCTCTTGGTTATAGTATGGTGTTCGGGCCGCCGGCCGGAGGCCGTCGTTGGTTAGCAAGCCCCGACGGGTTCACCAATCCCTCTTGGTTATAGTATGGTGTTCGGAGCGGCGGGTGGAGGCCGCCGTTGGTTAGCAAGCTCCGACGGATTCACCAATCCCTCTTGATTATAGTATGGTGTTTGGGGCGGCGGCTGGAGGCCGCTGTTGGTGAGCAAACCCCGATGGGTTCACCAATCCTTCTTGGTTATAGTATGGTGTTCGGGATACCGGCCGGAGGCCGCCGTTGGTGAGCAAGCCCTGACAGGTTCACCAATCCCTCTTGGTTATAGTATGGTGTTCGGGGCGCCGGTCGGAGGCCGCCGTTGGTCAGCAAGCCCCAACGAGTTCACCAATCCCTCTTGGTTATAGTATGGTGTTCGGAGCGATGGCTGAAGGCCGCTGTTGGTCAGCAAGCCCCTCGGAGAGTGTCTGATCGATCGCGTGACCGATCAGGCACTCTCCTGATCGGTCACGGGACCGATCAGACGCGTTCTCGCACGTGAGCGCGCAAATTTTGTCGCTCAGGAGATCACTTATATATATATATATATCCTGTGCGGACCACTTCTGCGGACCGACTGTGGACGACACTTGTGTGGCATCGCGCGTCACACATTTCGTCTTCGTGGCAACGGGTGCGATTGCGTCTGCGTGGCAAAAACAATCCGCGCAAGACAAAACGCATGTTTCCATCTCTCCCTATCTCTCGCGGCTCTCGAACCCTAACCTGCGGCGCCTCCCTCTCTCGCGGCTCTCGAACCCTAACCTGCGGCGCCTCCCTCTCTCACGTCTCTCGCCTGCGACGCTTCCCTCTCTCGCATCTCTCGTCCTTCGTTCAACTACCGCAAGAACCAGGTATCCTTTTTACCAAATCGTGTCTCTGGTCCTTTTTCCATCCAATTCGCGTGCGATGTAGGGCAAATATTGTAATTTTTTTGGAATTTTCTATGTTTTTAACCCTCCTGTTTTCTATGTTTTTAACCCTCCTGTTTTAACTAGGAAACTTGAATGTCCATACATAATAATTATTACTTCAAGAAATATAATTAAGGATAAAGACTGTCATGTTCGAGCTTGGATCCTTACACCTGACATAGTCATTGATTTAGTTTTGGTTGGTAGACCTCTTTCGGCTGCTCTTTTCTTTGATACCCGACTAAGAGAATCTTTTTCTAAGGACTTCAAGTACCTCTTCCATTTTTACATTCTTAAGCTTGAGCAATACCATTGCATGGTAGAGTAGATCTGCCATCTCGGATGTAGTTCGAGTTTTGTCCTCATTTTGGAGCGCAATGTTTCGACAAGTTCTGATGCCTCTTCTCTGAAAGCATAGGATCCAAAACACCATAATGGACTATTTTAAAATATTAGCTGAGAACACCAAAGTGGATTAAGCGTTAATTTTAACAAATCAAATAAGATCTCATCTTCATCAAGCTCTAACTCTTAAGGAAGCCAAATTAAAAGAAACAATAAACATCTTAATGATACTGAATAAACTTTTCTATGATTAATTTATCAATAAAACTCTAATTGATTCAATTTACTGACTATCAAATTTATAGACTATCTTCAATCATAATAATCTCATTTTGTTATTATTTTTTCAATGTTCCTCACTCTTCTTGCCTAAACCAAGCTATGACCGATTGATTTCTACCATAAACGAAATAATCTAGAAACCCATCATCTGTTAAAGAAACTTAATTGGAATTTAAAAAAAAATATAATTAGACATACATCAAGATTGATCAAAGTAGTTTATTGTCCGTGCTTTATTAATTGTTATTTTTAGGTTATAAGCAGCGTTTGTTTGTTTTCAGGAAAATTGCAAGGCGGTGTTTCCTTTTATTAAAAATGGTAAGTTATTCATTTTAAGTTCTAATATTATGGTTATATATAATTATTAATGTTGTTTTTAATGTAGGAAAAAACTTCTGTTAAATTTGTCGGATATCACCCGGACATTTATGATTCGTGGATGGAAGCATCACGTCAAGTTGATGGGTTTAGTGGGAACGTACATAAATCTTACAAAAGTAGAGAGGAGGTAGAAAAAGCTTATCAAGCATACTTGGATATAAAATGTGCACCAGTTTCTATTTCATCCGATGCAACTTCAAGTTCGACTTCGAGATCAAATCCAAATTCTGATGGGAGTCTTTCAAAGTCCAAAAAAAATTTAAGGATACAATGAAACAGATAGTGCATCTTTTGGATTCTTTAGCAATTAGTGATAATGATTAGGCATGTTAGGTTATTTCAAGTTAAAGTTGAAACAATGTTGTTATCTGAAACAATGGTGTTATCTATATTAACTTCATGCACATGTGTTATCTATATTGACATCAATGCAGTTTTCTTTTAGCAATTCTTTCCTATATAAAAGTTCAAGTATGAAAACAATAGAAATATAAATACTTAGTATTATCCCAACCAACCAATTAGTGTTTTTGAGTTCTATTTGGAAATTTTAAACCATCATAAGAACCTAAAATTAAAACAAAATATTAGGCAAAGAAAGTAATACACTCTAAATAGTCCGGTAAGTTTAACTATCAATAGATTTTCTTTTTAATATATTCATCCAAAGCAATTAATAACTATCAATAGATTTCCATTTTAATATAAGAAAAGTATCAAAAGTTGTAACAGTTAAAATTTTCTCACCTTTCTTGAATTACAAGGTTCAATATAAGTCTTCATAAATATAATAAGCATTTTGCATACAAGCACACATTCGTAGAGATCTCTATCATCCTTTCTTTCATCAGGTGCAAATAATAACGCTACTATGCATGCCAAAATGACCAATGTTAGACATCAAATGCAAAATTAAAGATAAAAAAAGTCTCACAAATTAGAATACATTACACAGAAAAGAACAAGCAACTTCATGGGATTGAACCTCATCCAATTTACTAATATTAGAGTACAAATATTATCCTTCAGTTGAAGCAACAATAAATCAGTGAAACTCATCCTGTTTACTAAGATTTCTAACGAAATGTAACTTCCCGTTCAATACCATATGGAAGCCAAAAAGATTTGGTACATTGAACTTTCATATTGCAGATGCACCACCAGACTTCACCTTTTCCCTCAAGAACTGTTGAATGTGTTCGCGCTTCCAACTGTCGATTCTACTTATTGATGGGATGAATAAGCAAATTGTTGGATCGGGTTGGACCGGCTAGAGGGGGGTGAATAGACGGGAAAAAAAAATTTATAAAAGTGGAGGCTCTCGTCTTTAAAAAAGAAACTTGGTTGCAACTGAGAACGTTGCTTCCAAGGCAGTGGACGCTCAATAAAAATCTCCTTGTGGCGGAGAAGCCTTACAAAAATAACACGCTAGACTTTTAGAGTGTTTACAAGAAATGAATTAATTGAATGAATTAAAAGGTTGAAACTCTAAGCCTATTTATAGCCTAAGAGAATAAATCTGGATTGTTGATTGTTGAGGAATTTTCTCTTGGCTGTTGATCCATGGATGTAATCTGGATGGCTGATCTTGGATGGGATTAAACTGCATCCATTGGATCTGATTAAAGGATAAAGTTATCCTTTAAGAGATAACTTTGTCTTCTGCTCGCAACAGATAAATAACTTTATCATTTGCTCGCAACAACTTTAATCATATCTTTTCTTTATCCCAGTCGGTAAGATTGGTGATATATGTAGGCGAGGTTGCTGGTTCGAATTTTCACAGCAACAAATAAAATTTTTTTTGTTTCAGGTGCTTGGTTTGACTTGGTCAAACTGACCAGTCTTTTGGTTCATCTTCTGGGTGATTTCCGGCCAACCGGAGTTAGGCTCATCCGAACCCGACTCCGGCCTTTCGCCCCTCGAGCGTCCTTCCTCCCGGCTTCTCGTCCCTCGGACACCGCGCACGTCCTTCTCGCTCCACCGGCGTACTCTTCCGCAGCTTCCGCGTCCCTCGGATTGTACCGAGCCCGTCGGCTCACTTCCCCGCACAATCCTTCTCGTCCGCTACGTCTTACGCTCGACTTCCTCCGTACCTAAGCTCCTGTACACTTAGCAGAGGTATTAAACATACCAGGACCTAACTTAAATCGGTTGATCACATCAAAATCAACCAGGGGTACTTACAATCTTCCCCTTTTTGATGTGTATCAATCCGAGTTAAATTAGGGTAATCAAAATAAAAAAAACATACATAATAATGTTAACAGTTTAAGTTAAAAAAAACTTAAATTTCAAGTAAATTAAAATTCTACCCCTTAACTTAGTACTATTCCTCCCCCTTTGATCACATCAAAAAATTGGGAAATATAAGTAGGGAAGAAAATTTTTTGAGTGCGATAAAAAATTTTCTAAGTGAAAAAAAACGTGTTGGCACAGATTTTTTAAATTTAAAATGACATATTTTTTTCAAAGTTAATTCCATTTTTTTGTAAAAAAAGATTTAAAAAATCTAAATTTTTTTTTTGATAAAATCCACAGTTGATGAGGAGATCCAAAAAAATCGAATCTGGTCAAAATCTTTTTCTATCGAATTTTGAAAATTAAAAAAAATCATATTTCAATAAAAAAAATCTAAATATTTTTTTGTTAAAGTTGAAGATGAAATATGAGTTTGGACAAAAAATTTGAGTTTTAAATTCGTTCATCAAGTCCAAAAATGGCAAACCAACACATAAGAGTTTTTGAAAAATAAATTTTAAAAAAAAATTCGAAAAATTGCTTCAAAAAATATTTTTTAAAAAAATTATAATGAATTTCCCCCTAAACTCTTAATTTTAAATTTTGAGAGAAAAAAATATTCAAAAAATTTAAAAGAATTTTCAGTAGATAGACAAAATAATTGTGCATAAAAAAATAATTATATAATTTTTGTTAGAGAAAAAAAATGCACACATATATAATAACAAAAAAAATTCAATTTAATACAAATTTAGGAACCCAAAATAAGTTCTTGTCTACAGGATTAATTAAAAACTTAGGCGGAATATAGCTTTTGGGCACATTTTTAAATTGACCCTTATGATTTTTAAAATACCAATTTAAATTATCAGGAAAACTATTTTTCTTTTGGCGTAAATGTGCAATATCAAGTTCTAATTTTTGCACTAAGTTTTTCAAATTACCATTTTCATTTTTTAAAATTTCAGAAGAGAAAGTAAGTGCCAATTCATTTTTCAATTTCAAATTTTCTTTTTCTAATCTACAATTAGATTTAAGCAAGGCTTTAACTCCTGCATATAATTGATCATGAGGAAGAAAACAGACCTCACTTACCGGGTCGCTTTCGAAAAGCGAGGTTCTTTCTTCGTCGTCAGTTTCTTCTGACATCTCTCCCCCTTCATCAATGCTCCATTCTTGATGATTTGCAATTAACGCAAGTCCCGCGTATTCTTGACCTTCTGATTCCTCTGACGAGGACTCGTCCCAAGTGGCCTTTAGTTTTGGCTCTGAGGTACTTTCATGCAATTCTAGGAATTTCTCCCAGAGCTCTTTTGCCAAGTTGTAATTTTCGATGCGGTTAACTTCTTGCGCGGGAAGAACAGCTAGTAGATGAAATTCAGCTTTGCCATTTGCTTCAAAGTCTGATTTCTCCTTCTTGGTCCATGATTCTATTTCTTTATCCTTGCCGTTGTTGTCTTTAGGAACTGAAAAACCATTTTTCATAATTATTAGCAATTCAATATCAGTTTTAAAAAATACCTGCATTCGGCGCATCCACATAGTGAACTCCCCCTCAAACTTCGAAGGGTAGATTACGGCTCCAACCATTTTTCTTGAAATTGCTGCAGTCGGCGATTAGTCCTTCTGCGGCGACCTTGGCTCTGATACCACTTGTTGGATCGGGTTGGACCGGCTAGAGGGGGGTGAATAGACGGAAAAAAAAATTTATAAAAGTGGAGGCTCTCGTCTTTAAAAAAGAAACTTGGTTGCAACTGAGAACGTTGCTTCCAAGGCAGTGGACGCTCAATAAAAATCTTCTTGTGGCGGAGAAGCCTTACAAAAATAGCACGCTAGACTTTTAGAGTGTTTACAAGAAATGAATTAATTGAATGAATTAAAAGGTTGAAATTCTAAGCCTATTTATAGCCTAAGAGAATAAATCTGGATTGTTGATTGTTGAGGAATTTTCTCTTGGCCGTTGATCCATGGATGTAATCTGGATGGCTGATCTTGGATGGGATTAAACTGCATCCATTGGATCTGATTAAAGGATAAAGTTATCCTTTAAGAGATAACTTTGTCTTCTGCTCGCAACAGATAAATAACTTTATCATTTGCTCGCAACAACTTTAATTATATCTTTTCTTTATCCCAGTCGGTAAGATTGGTGATATATGTAGGCGAGGTTGCTGGTTCGAATTTTCACAGCAACAAATAAAAAATTTTTTATTTCAGGTGCTTGGTTTGACTTGGTCAAACTGACCAGTCTTTTGGTTCATCTTCTGGGTGATTTTCGGCCAACCGGAGTTAGGCTCATCCGAACCCGACTCCGGCCTTTCGCCCCTCGAGCGTCCTTCCTCCCGGCTTCTCGTCCCTCGGACACCGCGCACGTCCTTCTCGCTCCACCGGCGTACTCTTCCGCAGCTTCCGCGTCCCTCGGATTGTACCGAGCCCGTCGGCTCACTTCCCTGCACAATCCTTCTCGTCCGCTACGTCTTACGCTCGACTTCCTCCGTACCTAAGCTCCTGTACACTTAGCAGAGGTATTAAACATACCAGGACCTAACTTAAATCGGTTGATCACATCAAAATCAACCAGGGGTACTTACAATCTCCCCCTTTTTGATGTGTATCAATCCGAGTTAAATTAGGGTAATCAAAATAAAAAAAACATACATAATAATGTAAACAGTTTAAGTTAAAAAAAACTTAAATTTCAAGTAAATTAAAATTCTACCCCTTAACTTAGTACTATTCCTCCCCCTTTGATCACATCAAAAAATTGGGCAATATAAGTAGGGAAGAAAATTTTTTGAGTGCGATAAAAAATTTTCTAAGTGAAAAAAAACGTGTTGGCACAGATTTTTTAAATTTAAAATGACATATTTTTTTCAAAGTTAATTCCATTTTTTTGTAAAAAAAGATTTAAAAAAATCTAATTTTTTTTTAATAAAATCCACAGTTGATGAGGAGATCCAAAAAAATCGAATCTGGTCAAAATCTTTTTCTATCGAATTTTGAAAATTAAAAAAAATCATATTTCAAAAAAAAAATCTAAATATTTTTTGTTAAAGTTGAAGATGAAATATGAGTTTGGACAAAAATTTTGAGTTTTAAATTCGTTCATCAAGTCCAAAAATGGCAAACCAACACATAAGAGTTTTTGAAGAATAAATTTTAAAAAAAAATTCGAAAAATTGCTTCAAAAAATATTTTTTAAAAAAATTATAATGAATTTCCCCCTAAACTCTTAATTTTAAATTTTGAGAGAAAAAAATATTCAAAAAATTTAAAAGAATTTTCAGTAGATAGACAACATAATTGTGCATAAAAAAATAATTATATAATTTTTGTTAGAGCAAAAAAATGCACACATATATAATAACAAAAAAATTCAATTTAATACAAATTTAGGAACTCAAAATAAGTTCTTGTCTACAGGATTAATTAAAAACTTAGGCGGAATATAGCTTTTGGGCACATTTTTAAATTGACCCTTATGATTTTTAAAATACCAATTTAAATTATCAGGAAAGCTATTTTTCTTTTGGCGTAAATGTGCAATATCAAGTTCTAATTTTTGCACTAAGTTTTTCAAATTACCATTTTCATTTTTTAAAATTTCAGAAGAGAAAGTAAGTGCCAATTCATTTTTCAATTTCAAATTTTCTTTTTCTAATCTACAATTAGATTTAAGCAAGGCTTTAACTCCTGCATATAATTGATCATGAGGAAGAAAACAGACCTCACTTACCGGGTCGCTTTCGAAAAACGAGGTTCTTTCTTCGTCGTCAGTTTCTTCTGACATCTCTCCCCCTTCATCAGTGCTCCCTTCTTGATGATTTGCAATTAACGCAAGTCCCGCGTATTCTTGACCTTCTGATTCCTCTGACGAGGACTCGTCCCAAGTGGCCTTCAGTTTTGGCTCTGAGGTACTTTCATGCAATTCTAGGAATTTCTCCCAGAGCTCTTTTGCCAAGTTGTAATTTTTGATGCGGTTAACTTCTTGCGCGGGAAGAACAGCTAGTAGATGAAATTCAGCTTTGCCATTTGCTTCAAAGTCTGATTTCTCCTTCTTGGTCCATGATTCTATTTCTTTATCCTTGCCGTTGTTGTCTTTAGGAACTGAAAAACCATTTTTCATAATTATTAGCAATTCAATATCAGTTTTAAAAAATACCTGCATTCGGCGCTTCCACATCGTGAACTCCCCCTCAAACTTCGACGGGTAGATTACGGCTCCAACCATTTTTCTTGAAATTGCTGCAGTCGGCGATTAGTCCTTCTGCGGCGACCTTGGCTTTGATACCACTTGTTGGATCGGGTTGGACCGGCTAGAGGGGGGTGAATAGACGGGAAAAAAAAATTTATAAAAGTGGAGGCTCTCGTCTTTAAAAAAGAAACTTGGTTGCAACTGAGAACGTTGCTTCCAAGGCAGTGGACGCTCAATAAAAATCTCCTTGTGGCGGAGAAGCCTTACAAAAATAGCACGCTAGACTTTTAGAGTGTTTACAAGAAATGAATTAATTGAATGAATTAAAAGGTTGAAACTCTAAGCCTATTTATAGCCTAAGAGAATAAATCTGGATTGTTGATTGTTGAGGAATTTTCTCTTGGCCGTTGATCCATGGATGTAATCTGGATGGCTGATCTTGGATGGGATTAAACTGCATCCATTGGATCTGATTAAAGGATAAAGTTATCCTTTAAGAGATAACTTTGTCTTCTGCTCGCAACAGATAAATAACTTTATCATTTGCTCGCAACAACTTTAATCATATCTTTTCTTTATCCCAGTCGGTAAGATTGGTGATATATGTAGGCGAGGTTGCTGGTTCGAATTTTCACAGCAACAAATAAATTTTTTTTTGTTTCAGGTTCTTGGTTTGACTTGGTCAAACTGACCAGTCGAGCGTCCTTCCTCCCCGCTTCCCGTCCCGCGGACACCGCGCACGTCCTTCTCGCTCCACCAGCGTACTCTTCCGCAACTTCCGCGTCCCTCGGATTGTACCGAGCCCGTCGGCTCACTTCCCCGCACAATCCTTCTCGTCCGCTACGTCTTACGCTCGACTTCCTCCGTACCTAAGCTCCTGTACACTTAGCAGAGGTATTAAACATACCAGGACCTAACTTAAATCGGTTGATCACATCAAAATCAACCAGGGGTACTTACAATCTCCCCTTTTTGATGTGTATCAATCCGAGTTAAATTAGGGTAATGAAAATAAAAAAAACATACATAATAATGTAAACAGTTTAAGTTAAAAAAACTTAAATTTCAAGTAAATTAAAATTCTACCCCTTAACTTAGTACTATTCCTCCCCCTTTGATCACATCAAAAAATTAGGAAATATAAGTAGGGAAGAAAATTTTTTGAGTGCGATAAAAAATTTTCTAAGTGAAAAAAAACGTGTTGGCACAAATTTTTTAAATTTAAAATGACATATTTTTTTCAAAGTTAATTCCATTTTTTTGTAAAAAAAGATTTAAAAAAATCTAATTTTTTTTAATAAAATCCACAGTTGATGAGGAGATCCAAAAAAATCGAATCTGGTCAAAATCTTTTTCTATCGAATTTTGAAAATTAAAAAAAATCATATTTCAATAAAAAAAATCTAAATATTTTTTTGTTAAAGTTGAAGATGAAATATGAGTTTGGACAAAAAATTTGAGTTTTAAATTCGTTCATCAAGTCCAAAAATGGCAAACCAACACATAAGAGTTTTTGAAGAATAAATTTTAAAAAAAAATTCGAAAAATTGCTTCAAAAAATATTTTTTAAAAAAATTATAATGAATTTCCCCCTAAACTCTTAATTTTAAATTTTGAGAGAAAAAAATATTCAAAAAATTTAAAAGAATTTTCAGTAGATAGACAACATAATTGTGCATAAAAAAATAATTATATAATTTTTGTTAGAGAAAAAAAATGCACACATATATAATAACAGAAAAAATTCAATTTAATACAAATTTAGGAACCCAAAATAAGTTCTTGTCTACAGGATTAATTAAAATCTTAGGCGGAATATAGCTTTTGGGCACATTTTTAAATTGACCCTTATGATTTTTAAAATACCAATTTAAATTATCAGGAAAGCTATTTTTCTTTTGGCGTAAATGTGCAATATCAAGTTCTAATTTTTGCACTAAGTTTTTCAAATTACCATTTTCATTTTTTAAAATTTCAGAAGAGAAAGTAAGTGCCAATTCATTTTTCAATTTCAAATTTTCTTTTTCTAATCTACAATTAGATTTAAGCAAGGCTTTAACTCCTGCATATAATTGATCATGAGGAAGAAAACATACCTCACTTACCGGGTCGCTTTCGAAAAGCGAGGTTCTTTCTTCGTCGTCAGTTTCTTCTGACATCTCTCCCCCTTCATCAGTGCTCCCTTCTTGATGATTTGCAATTAACGCAAGTCCCACGTATTCTTGACCTTCTGATTCCTCTGACGAGGACTCGTCCCAAGTGACCTTCAGTTTTGGCTCTGAGGTACTTTCATGCAATTCTAGGAATTTCTCCCAGAGCTCTTTTGCCAAGTTGTAATTTTTGATGCGGTTAACTTCTTGCGCGGGAAGAACAGCTAGTAGATGAAATTCAGCTTTGCCATTTGCTTCAAAGTCTGATTTCTCCTTCTTGGTCCATGATTCTATTTCTTTATCCTTGCCGTTGTTGTCTTTAGGAACTGAAAAACCATTTTTCATAATTATTAGCAATTCAATATCAGTTTTAAAAAATACCTGCATTCGGCGCTTCCACATCGTGAACTCCCCCTTAAACTTCGACGGGTAGATTACGGCTCCAACCATTTTTCTTGAAATTGCTGCAGTCGGCGATTAGTCCTTCTGCGGCGACCTTGGCTCTGATACCACTTGTTGGATCGGGTTGGACCGGCTAGAGGGGGGTGAATAGACGGGAAAAAAAAATTTATAAAAGTGGAGGCTCTCGTCTTTAAAAAAGAAACTTGGTTGCAACTGAGAACGTTGCTTCCAAGGCAGTGGACGCTCAATAAAAATCTCCTTGTGGCGGAGAAGCCTTACAAAAATAGCACGCTAGACTTTTAGAGTGTTTACAAGAAATGAATTAATTGAATGAATTAAAAGGTTGAAACTCTAAGCCTATTTATAGCCTAAGAGAATAAATCTGGATTGTTGATTATTGAGGAATTTTCTCTTGGCCGTTGATACATGGATGTAATCTGGATGGCTGATCTTGGATGGGATTAAACTGCATCCATTGGATCTGATTAAAGGATAAAGTTAAATCGGTTGATCACATCAAAATCAACCAGGGATACTTACACAAATGAGTTATACATCATCGCCACAGAGAAAAAGAAAGATGCACAAGTACCAAACTGAACAGATCGAAGTTTCTTTAAGAAAATAATAATGAAATTCTACTTTACTAAGGCATTAAATAGGCAGACAACTATGATTCCAAGTTTCAGTCGCCAGTTCCTTGATTAACTGGGTGTATATGAAAATGGCAGGAATAGAAAAGCGATGATGTATGCCAATTGGCCTCTCTCAAAAAACAGCTTCTTTAGAATTATTAACAGTAAGCATTAAAAGATATGATTGCCCATTCTAACTAAAACACCCGAGACGGCTAAGATTTTGTCATATTTGAGGTGATCAATTTATGTTAATATTGAAATGGTTTGTGTGACTTGATGACAGAGTTGGCCCAAATTATTACAAGAATTTTTGGATTCAACAACACTCAATAGACAACGATTTTTTGAAAAATCATTGTCTTTTTTTATTTAACAACGGTTTTTTCCAAAACTGTTGTCGTTGAAATTTTTTTGCGGAAAAAGACAACGATTGTTAAAAAACCGTTGTCTTATGTATGTCAAAGACAACAATTTTTTAAAAATCGATGTATATTGGATTGGTTACAATAACAGTTTTTAAATAACCGTTGTCTATTGATATTACTTATGTGGTAATACACAACAGCGAGCGCGAAAATGAAAACGTCCACCCTTAATTACACATTCACCGCAGCGAGCAACAACGTCGAACCCTAATATACCTCAAACTTCCTTACCATCTTTTACTTAGCTTCTTCTCCCTCTTCTTCTCCCTCCTCCTCTTCGCCTCACACAAACAAGAACCCTCAAATTTCGCCCCCACGGGCTGGATCAGCTGGTTAAGACACTCGCACTTGAAATGGAGGTCATGGGTTCGAGGGTCGACAGTATGAACGAGGGGTGAAATCTCGGCTGCTGTTTAAAAAAATCCCTCGCGCCTGGGTGTCTTAGCCTATTTACCCCCTCTGGACACTTGTAGGGCAGAGACCAGGGGACCGCTGGGTTGACGGTTCCAACCTTTTTGAAATGAAAGAACCCTCAAATTTCTCCTCGCGCGAACTAGCCGACGAGGCACCGCTTGTGCAAGTAGAGGACGGATCCGGAGAGAAGGATTTGGACGTCGCGCTCCGTCGCCTCGAGGGCTTCCTCACCCTGCTTGGTTTCCCCAATTCCTCCTCACCGGAGGAGCAGAAGCGCTCTCGGCGAGATGGGCCGCGTCCGGACTAAGACAGTGAAGAAGTCCTCACGACAAGTCATCGAGCGCTGCTACTCGAGGATGACCCTCGACTTCCACACCAACAAGAAGATCCTGGAGGAGGTGGCCATCATCCCATCCAAGGGGCTCCGCAACAAGATTGCCGGGTTCAGTACCCACCTGATGCGCCGGATCCAGCGAGGCCCCGTCCGCGGCATCTCCCTCAAGCTCCAGGAGGAGGAGCGCGAGCGCCGCATGGATTTCGTCCCGGACGAGTCCGCCATCAAGGTCGACCACATCGAGGTCGACAAGGAGACCCTCGACATGCTCCCGTCGCTCGGCATGCCGGACCTCCCGGCGTCGAGAAGCAGGCGGATGCCCCTGCGCCACCCGCCTTCCCGTCGCGCCCTGGTGGTGGTGCCGGCTATGGCCGCAGGCCATGAGGTTGCGTTGCATCCTTCTAGCTGTGAGTTCGCTTTCCCTACTTCTTGTATTTTTCTCTCTTCTTTCAACTCGTTCACAGCATTTTCCAGTTTCTTGTATGTTTCCACTAATTCCTTCTTTAAGTTTGCACGATCTTCAATGATATCATTTAATTCTTTGGATGAGATATCAAGTTCTTCTTTGGTTCTCCTCAGATTCTCTTTAACTGATATTAATTCGTCCGACATTAGCTTTGTACTCAACTTAGCTTCCTCCACACTTTGAGTCAACAGTTTCTCCATCTCAATGAAACTGTGCTGAATCTCTGATAGCTCAGACATAAGTTTCTTATATGAAACTTTAGCTTCTTCCAGTTCCTTGGACAGATTCGAAGCTTCAACTTTAGAATCTTTCAGTGATTCTATGTTAGTCTGCAGCTCATCATTCAACATCTTCATACTAATAGTCTCTCTTTCCAGTAATGCCTTGGCGTTATCCTTTTCTTTGCTCAGCTCGGCAATAACAATATTACTGTTCTTTACTTCTTCTAATGCAAGCTCAAGCTTTTCTTCAAGAAGATGAAGGTGGTCATCTTTCTTGGATAACAATTCAGCAGTAAGGGCTGTTCTTTTCTCTGAAGAAGATTCCAAATCACTATAGTCTTTAATGAGATCTTGAACTCTTTGCAGGGCACTGTCTTTCTCCGACTCTAACAACTGAATTTGTTGATTTAAAGAAACAATTGAAGATATCTTTGAACTTAATTCAGTTTTAGCTACAAGCAATTCCTGTTTAAACTCCTCAATGGTTGAATTTGCAACAGCAAGCTCATTCTTTAAGTGTTCAACATTTGAGATCAACTGAGCACATTCTGTTTCTTTTTCAGAAAGAGATGATTTAAGATCTTGAATGTTCTTCTCCTTGTCACTTATGTCCAAGCTAAGAATGCTTAGTTTATCTTGTAGAACATTGATACTATCTACCTTCTCTTTAACTTTGGCCTCAAGTAATGTTTTTGTCTCTGCCAGTTTTTGCAACATTGCTCTCAAGATCACTAATACATCCTTTGAGCTCCTCAACTAGTTTTCGGTTATCATTCAACTCTTGCTGCAAAGATGTTGCAGTCCCATTTGCTGAATCCAGTCGAGTTAGCAGAGAACTTTCTTTCTCTTTAAAGTTTCTGATTTGGTTCTTTTTCTCCTCCTGTTCCCTCTGTAAGGTTTTCTCAAAGCTCTCCTTCAGCGAAGATATTTCTGCTTCTTTTTCAGTCAATTTATTTTTCATAGATTCCACATGTGATTCAATGGATGTCATTTCCTTCTGGGAAGTTGCATATAATGCACCAAGAACACCTGAAGCAACTATTCCGAACTCGTTTAAGAAAGACACAAAAGAGCTTGCTGGTGCATTTTGAAAAGCTGCTTGCTCTAATTGATTAGGTCCTTCAGATGAAACTTCAAGCATGGTGTCTTTAACACTTTGTATCTCCAACAGTTTGTCATCCTGCTTGTCAGCTTTGACTATGTATATTAGTCTATTCAGATGAAATTTAATTTGGGTTATTGTGTCAAAAACTAAACATATATTTGTTGTTGTTGGGTTTGTGGCATATCATTTATGTACTGTTTGTGCAAGTATGCATTCTGTAGTATACTGTCATGTCTCACATAAGGCATGGATTTGGCATCCAGTTCTTTAACATTTGTAACTTCTTTTTAACATTCTGGCTGCTACTCATGCTAGTTACTATAAGGTGATTGTCTTAGAAATTTAGATGGAGTGTTAGAGAGATGCCATATACATGTTAAGAGACTCCAATATGTCTTTGATATGTGCCCTACAGGAACTTGCAACAACTCACTGGAAGGAGCATGGACAACCAGTACTAGATGTCTTACTTAAAAAGGTGCTAGTTTTTCACCTGTACTATATTTTTTCTCTATTGAATTTGTTTCAGTTCTTGCTTGATTACCATGAATGCATCACACTTATTATCTTACTATTTTAGTTTAATCTTGCATTGTACTTATCAATTTGTGGAAGCTTTTCTCAAGGTATTAGAGACAACAAAACACAACAAAAAGTTCTCATGTAACTCGACCACATCGCAAGCCTAAGCATAGGCATGCTGAGAAGTAAAGTTTGTTCTGGGTTGTACTTCTTATACTGTTAAGGTAAATCCCCTGGTTCATTCATGTTGATGCATTTTACATACTGAAGTTGGGTAATTGGATTTATTGGTATCAACTGTTTGTAGCTTGTCTTCTTATACTTAAATTATTTGTTCTTTTTTGCTAGAAATCTGTGTGGGAAAAAAAGGTTTTAGTCACAAGTGTGACAAATTTTATGAGTTCTAGTAATGATAAGAAATGCCTCTTTTTCAGGCTCGATATATCTGAACTGGAACTAAAGCTCAGTGAGCATTCAAATAAACTCTTAAATCTACAGCAGATGGTTCAGGAATTAGCATCTAAGGTACTTGAATCTGTTCTCTCTACAATCATGTCTTCTGGAGGAAGTGAAACAAGTAGTTATACAAGCAAAATTTCTGTAATTTCCAGTTACTTCACTCAGATCCTATTGAACCTAAACTTCGAAGTAATGCACTGGGGATTGTGTTCATGAATCAACCATATTTCCATTAGTGATTCATCTTAATGTTTCTTCAGTTAAAATATTTTATGATTTTTCCTCTTGCAGTAGACTTACTAGTGGTCTGTTGTTTTTTCGTTCCTTTGATTTCTTTGTTGCAGATGGAGAGCCACTTATACTATGCTTTGTTGATTTTGCTACTCCAGCCCAAGCTGCAATCTCTTTGGAAGCTTTGCAAGGTGATGATACTATGTCTGACGTGCTTGATATCTGGCTTCATTTACTCAATTTCTTGGTTCTTTCTTAATTCCATTTTAATGTTTCTTCAGTTAAAACATTTTATGATTTTTCCTCTTGCAGTAGACTTACTAGTGGTTTGTTGTTTTTTCGTTCCTTTGATTTCTTAGTAAGAATCAGCAGAAACACTCAAAGATCAAAATGTTTAACCCGGTTGCTTGTTGCTTTGCAGCATCCTTGTTGCTTTGTAGGAGTGTAAGGGCTAATATTTTTAGTTGTGAATACTCATTTTCTATTTCTATTTGTTTTGACAATTCATATCGAAAGGAAGGAATCAACATCTGGTGCAAAGCTAAGGGGTACGACTGTCTTCATCTGGTTGACTGCACTTGGATGATATTTTGATGGATAGAAAATTATGAAGCTACTGGGGATATTTTGATGATGTTTGGACTAGGGTTGTAATCGAACCGAGCCGAGCCGAATACCTGAGAGTTTGAGTTTGGTTCGTTTATTATCGAGCCGAGCTCGAGCTTAATTTATTGAATATAATGATGGCTCGCGAGCATATTCGAGCCTAATCGAGTCCTAAACGAACTTACCAAATATAAATTATTAATTAAATTATTCATCAATTTATTGAAAAAATAAATTATATATTCTAAAAAATATAAAATATTTACTAAAATTTATGATTTTATTCATACAAATGAGCTTTATTGGATATTTTATATTTATTAAATGTAAAAATGTCAAATTATATATTTAATATTAATTATTTTTATTTTTGATGTAGAGTTTTGGCGACAGTAACGGTACTCTGAGTTTTGATGTATATTAGATATTTTTGATGAATGTTTATCTCAGTTTGGACAAATACTGGGGATATCTTGATGTATGATATTTGCACAGTATGATATATAATATTTGATGATATTTTGATGTATATATGATAGTTTAAAGTGTGTTTGCTCAATATTGTTTAATTATTTAAATAATTTATTTTTTAAATGGTATTTGTTGTAAATTATTGGCTGTCTCAATCAAAAGACAACGATTTTTATTTGTTGTTAAATAATTGCTTAAATCACACAAAAATAACGGTTTAATACTATTGTAAACCTGTTGTTGATCACATTAAAAGACAACGATGAAAATCCATTGCTATTCTGTTATTATTGAGTATAAACGATAACGGTTTGTAACTGTTGATGTAGACCACCCTTTTAACAACATGGCCTTTAACAACAGTGTTTTTCGCCTACGACAATGGTGAACGCCCGTGGTTATAAAGTATTTTTCTACTAGTGCCCGATTGAAGAAAAGGCCGGTACAAAAATACTTAAGAAGATGTTTTCATGTTCGGTGGTCATATATTCTGTCTTTGTCCCATCTATAAAACTCTAACTTTTCATCTTCTTCGACGATACCAAAATAAATCCTAAGTCGTCGCCAATGGAGATAGAGAAATCAGACATGTTCATGCTAGTACAAATTAGACTTGACTTCTGTTCAATATTTTGCGATAAAAAGAGTGCTCTTTTGATGAAAATGATAATAAGATGACTAGAACTTTTAATCTATTTATTTTCAAAATAATATTTCAGGGGCCGTTTGATAAGCGGGCTTAGAAGTCAGGAATGAGAATGAAATTTATTTCATTCCCATTTATGATGTTTGGTATACGGGATCGGAATCAAAATATGGATATGATACCTATGATTTTATAATCTAACTCCTACTAGGTTATCATCAAACTCATAAACTCCTCAATCAAAATTCAAACTCATTATCATTTCTATTGTCAAATGTATATCAAGCGCCTCCTCAATTTTCTTTTAAATTGACGTCAGGTATTTAACTTATACCAACTAACTCTAAAAGTAAAAATTTTCCACCCATGATCTCATGTAAATCTTATCCTTTAATACTTACTTTCAAATTTTATTTTGAATAATAAATATTCATTGAGTTTTTTAAAAAATAATGTTTTTTATAAATAAAAATACTTTGCTAAATAAATCACGAAATTATGGACCGATTGAAAAAGGATCTAGTAGAAAAATACATTTCAGGTTCAATGATCCTGGTTTCCATCTTTGTCCAACCTATAAAACCCTAACTTTTTCTATTCTTTCCGATACCAAAAAAAAATCTAGGCCATCGTCAATAGAGATGGACTAATCGGGTAGGTTCATACCGACACATATTAGACTTAACCTCCACACACTATCTTTAGTTAAAAAAGAATGCTCTTTTGATTAAAAAAATGATAATAAGAGAACTAGAACTCTTAATTTTTGTACCTTTAAAATAATATATCATATTTTTAATTGATATTAGATGTTTAATTTAACGGTAAATTACAGAAAACTTTCTAATCCCTATTTAATTTTTGTATGTACTCCCCATTTGAGATTTTTTTTTGCATTCACTCCCTAATAGATTGAGTATAAAAGAGTAAAAATTAAGTATATATAAGTGAAAATTGAATATAAAAGAGTGAAAATTTAGTACACAGTTTTTTGATGTGGTGGATGCAACCTTACATACTTAAATTTCTAACTTTTATAGTTAACTTTTTTCAAATAATACTCATCAAACTGTCTTGTTAATCCCATCAGGGACTGCATGCAAAGAAAAACTTAAGTGAGACTGTATGTAAAGATGAATTTAAGGATGGAGAGTTTATGAAAATTTTTCTTTAATTTAATTTAGATTGATTAATTTTAAAAGTCAAAATTTCGACTATTCTGAATATTTACTTTGCATTATAAATATTGTCTGTTTTTTTAAAAAAACTAATATTTTTTTATAAATAAAAATATTTTTTTTTGTAAATTCATCATGGAATTATGGTCGGTTGAAAAAATAAATAAAATATATTTCGGTGGCTACATATTCCATCTTTGTTCCCACCTACAGAACAGAACCCTAATTTTCCTCCTCTTCTTCTCCGATACCATAAAAAGAAAACTAGGTCGCCGGCCGCCGATGGAGATGGAGCAATCGGGCATGTTCATGCCGGCACAGACAGTGGGCACAGTTCTGTGCTGCATCTGCGGGGTGGGGATGCCGCCCAACCCGGCCAACATGTGCGTTCGCTGCCTGCGCTCCAGGGTGGACATCACCGAGGGCCTCATCCGCCACGCCGCCATCGTCTACTGCCCGGAGTGCCATTCCTACCTCCAGCCACCACGCACCTGGATCCGCGGCCTCGAGCCCGAGTCAAAAGAACTGCTCACCTTCTGCCTCCGCCGCCTCCGCCTTCCCCAACGCCGCATCCGCCTTGTCCACGCCGAGTTCATCTGGACCGAGCCCCACTCCAAGCGCCTCCGCCTTCGCCTCCGTGTCCAAGCCGAGGCCCTCCACGGGGCTATCCTCGAGCAGGCCCACATGGTCGAGCTCACCGTCCACGACCGTCTCTGTGATACCTGCACGAGAGCCCAGGCCAATCCGGATCAATGGTCCGCAGTTGTGCAGCTACGCCAGCACGTCCAACACCGACGCACCTTCTTCTACCTTGAACAGCTCGTCCTCCGCCATGGCGCCGCTGTCCGTGCCATCCGCATAGCCGAGGCCGATCACGGCCTGGATTTCTTCTTTGGCTCGCGCAGCCATGCCACCAAGTTTGTCGACTTCATCAACGGCGTCGCCCCTATCCGCTTCCGCAACGACAAACAACTTGTTTCCCATGATCAAAAGAGCAGCATTTACAACTATAAGCACACTTTCTCGGTGGAGATCAGCCCCGTGTGCCGTGAGGATCTCATCTGCCTCCCCCCGAAGGTTGCTAATGCCCTTGGGAATCTCGGTCCCCTTGTCCTCTGCAGCAGAGTTACTAACTCGGTAGCCTTGCTCGACCCGGTCACCCTCCGGAGCGCCTTCCTTGATGCAACTCAGTACTGGAGAGCCCCCTTCAAGTCCCTCTTAGCTAGCCGTCAGCTTGTGGAGTACATAGTGCTTGACATCGAGGCGGAGTCTGCAGAGGTCCATGTTGGTGGCTCCAAGTATGTGATGGCGCATGCCCAGGTCGCACGCGTCGCAGATTTTGGGAAGAACGACACCATCTTCACCATCCGCACTCACCTAGGCCATCTCCTGAATCCAGGAGATTATGCCCTTGGATACGATCTGTATTCAGCCAACAATAACGACTTCGACGTTGATCAGCATAAAGACCTCGTTTTGCCTGAAGCCATTCTTGTAAAGAAGAGTTATCAGGAGAAGCAGTCTAGGAAACGTGGAAAGGCACGAGCTTGGAAGGTGAAGAACCTCAACATCGAGGTTGATACTACCTCGAAGGGCAGGAACGATGAGGAGAAGAGGAATACTGAGTATGAGGAATTCTTGAGGGACTTGGAGGAGAACCCAGAGATGAGATTCAACGTATCCTTGTATCGTAACAAAGAGTATCAGCCATCAGAAGTGGCATCCACAGCTGACGGCGATGAGGTGCCTTCGATCCCACTGGAAGAGTTGCTCGCTGATCTCGATCTCAGTGAGGATGAAGGAAACCAAAATGAAGAAAACATGGACGAGTGAATTGAATATATGTCAGTTGGATCCTTCCTCATCCATCATCCTCCCTTTTGCTTTTATCTTAAATTATGCTTCAAAATATACAAATGCTAAGTAGTTTTGCAACTTTGTTCTATTTCATTCGAATCGTGATGTGGTTCATATATTTCTTGCAGTGAGTAATAACAACTTGTATGTGACTGTTAGTTCCTCAATTTGCTTTGGTTTATGTCATTGAAAGTACACTGGAGGTTTGTTTCATCTTCCATGTATCTTTTTCCTTTGATATGCAATGGCCTGTTTGATCCATGAAGAATGTGAACTTGTATGCTTCCATGGCTATAGTAAGGGATCGATCTCCGTCTCACTTTTTTTTTTATTGCAATTTTTTATTTATCTCCGTCTCACTTAAATACACTTAGGATTTGGATACTTTAGTTAATTCTAAATGTAGAATCAACTGTATTTTGGATTTCATTCAACAAGATACACAATGCTTGAACTCAATTTGCTAAATTCTTCAAGTGTTACTCTCAAAGCACATATGTTGACTCATGGTTCGTAAGAATTTTTTGTTTCCACACACTCAAATGAAATCAGTTGTAACTAGACCCTACCATGGTTCGAAATTGCCGGTTCTACGGCTCGTGGGAGGTCGACCCTTAACCTTAATCGTCCAAGACAGTTACGGTTCACGGTTCGCGACGGTTCGAGATTATTATATTAAAAAAATTAACGTATCCCCTTAGGGTGTAGAAGAATCAAAGTCTACGTAGTTTTTTTATATTTTTATCTTTTTATAATTTTCATCACTCACTTTCATTTCCTCCCGTTCCTATTGTATTTGTTCTTGGGTATCAAATTCTTCGACTTTGTCTTTTGAAAGTTACATTCCTTGGATTCTTTTCTCGGCTCTGGTTCAATTGTCTAGTAATGCTTGAGCTTCCAATGAGTCGGGAGACATAGTTGATCGCCGTGTTGGTGCAATCTTCGTTAGGCCAGGGTTGACCTAGTTTGACTAGGTTCAGGTGAGCTTGAGTTTCGATGTATGACAATGATGTTTGAAGATTATGTGAGTCAAGTGGATCAAGGTTGACAGGAGACTTGACTGGGAAAAGTCCTAGTAAGACTAGGTGAAGTCCAGGTGGATCGGGGAGATCGCATACTGGCACGGGAAAAGTCCTAGTGGGACTAGGCGAAGTTCAGGTGGATCGAGGAGATCGCACGATGGCAGGGAAAAAATCCTAATGGGACTAGGTGAAGTCCATGTGGATCGGGGAGATCGCACGTTGGCAAGGTGGAAGTCTACCGAGAGACTAGACCTAACTCGAGAGTTAGACAGACTTGGTTGAGAACTAGGTTAAGTCTTAGTTGGGAACTCGGCAAGGGAAAATCCAAGTTGGTCAAAGGTTTGATCGAACACTTGGTAAGGAAATCCTAACAAGTCACGGTTGACCGGGATTAGGCAAGGGAACCCTATACTTGTGCACACAAGTTAGGGTTGAGGCTAATCGATTAAGTAATTGATTGGCGTTGATTTCTCGCAAACAGAAGCACTCTTAATCGATTGAGAGATCGATTAAGGAGGGAATGAATCGATTGGGTAATCGATTGGGAGAATTGGGTTGTGAGAACGGAAGCAGACTAAATAGATTAGGCAATCAATTGAGCAATCGATTAAGGAGGATGGTAATCAATTGAGCAATCGATTAAGGAGGATGGTAATCGATTGGTCAATCGATTACAGTGGAATTGCACGAGGCACAGAGAAGTGTTGAATAACTTCAAAAAATAGTCGTTGAACGGCTAAGTTTGACGTGGTAATCGATTGAGTGATCGATTATGGGAACCCTAGGTCACGAGTATATAGGGTTTTCACGCAGGTTGAAGCAGCACTGCTTCCGCACTTCTTCTCCTTCCATCGCTATTTCAAGAGAAGTTTTGGAGCTTGGTGTTGCTGCATCTCTAAGGTTCTAGAGGCGATTCCAAACTAGAAAAAAGCAAGAAAAGAGAAGAGAGTTTATTTGTGTAAATCTTGTAAGATTTCCATTGTATTTGCATTTTCTTGAGTGTTTCTTCTTGGAAGCTTGTAAGAGGTTTCTCTACCTCAAGAAAGAGATCTTTCATAGTGTATGAGAGAGTGAGGAAGAGCGGATCCTTGGATTAGTCACCTCAAGGAGGTGAATACAAAGTAAATCGAGGTGTTAGCATTGCTCAAATCTTCCGCAACGACAAATCTTCATTGAGCAAAAATCCGAGCTAATCACCCTCCCTCTAACTCGCCCACTGATCTTAACATGTCGTTCATCTTATATGTTGCCGTCAGTATTGAACATCTGCTCCACAGCAACAGTTGGTACTGGACAAGCTAAACTTTTTTAGCAATCACGGAGAGAATAGGAAAGCTCTGAGCTTTCTGTGACCACCATTTTAAGATATCGAAATCTTCATTATATGTTTCATTAAAATCAAAAGAAGTTGTAAAATAATTCTTAAGTTCCTGTGTGAAACTTGAGTATCCTCATGGAAGTTTTGTCCGTTCTTTTAATAAAAGTTTACTTTTGTAAGTTTTAAATTAGTACTAGTAGATTGTTGTGTTTCAGAAATATTAGTTTGTATTCCATATTTAATATAATACTGATTATAAAAATCATATAAATAATTTTGAATATTATATATAATATTAACTAGATCTAGAGAAAATTTTTTTTAATTAGGAATTAAAGCATCATAATATAAAGTTAACATTTCTTGTAAAATTTCTAATTTAAATCTAGGATCTAAAACAAATGTAATTAAATAAATTTCAAGAATAAAATAAAAATATTTTTCCCATTTAATTTTCATAGTTAATATGCAAGAAGTTGATGCTTTATTATTGATATGTTCATTTAATAATAATACTATACTAGAAAAATTCACTAAAACTAAATGAGTAGTGGGATAATAAACACCGAAAAGTTATTCAGTTGCATCGTTAATTACTTTTAAAATTTCACATATATTACTACAAATATTCCATTGTTATGAAAATAAATATATATTAGTATTACTATTTTGTGCAAAAAAATATAATAAATCTTTATATTGAAATGAATTTTGTAATAATTGATATGTTGAATTCCAACGTGTTGGAACATCACGTGAAAATTTTTTAGGTCTCATTCTATTAGCTTTACAAAATCTACCTCATTGTTTTATCATAGATGAATGCGATCATAAATATGAAATTGTAATTTAAATTGGTTTAATATAATTTTGTAAAAGTTTTAATCCATTTTGAACACATAAATTTAAACATGACATACAAAACGAATATGAAAAATAAACCACCAATAACAAGTTGACAAACAAATTTTAGTTCATCTATAAAAGCGGTATTAGAACTAACATTATCTATTGATATTGAAAATATTTATGAGTTCATCCATATTCTTTTAAAATTAAACATAATCATTGTGCAATGCTATAGGTAATATGTGATTCATCAAAAACTCTATAAGCTATAAATCTTTTTTAGAGGATCCAAGAGTTATCGATTCAATGGCAAGTCACACATATATAAGAATGAGTTTGCCAATGATCACTTTAAATATCAAAACATAAAGAAACTTTATTATTTAATTTACTAAATTTATTAATTAAATTCTTTTGTTCCTTGCTTTACTAATCTTTTAATTGTACGAGTAAGTATAGTCCTAGGAACACGTTTAACACATGGATTAAGAGATTCTTTACAAAAATTTTCAAATGTACATTTAGATCCAAAACTAAAAGAAAGATATTCTACGGAAATAAATTTAGCTAATGATTTTCTTAATTTATTATCAAAATATAAAAATAAACCAGAATCAGTACTACTACCACTAGAAAATTTTAATAATTGTGATTGAAAGCGGTCGAGTCCATATTCCGTCGGGTGCTTCGTTTCTACATGTCATTTCAACGACCCATAGCCGCTGTCGGCTTGAAATTTATAGGAAGCATTGCAATGCTTATATTTTGCATGCAATTCTCTCGACGGAAGTGTGACATTCTCAAAATGTTTAGTGAAAATAGAAAATTTTAAAGGAGGATTTTCCTGAACCTTAGAAGTAATGATTGCATCGATACTTCCTTATGTTTCGAGCATCGGAAAATGTTGAAGTTGAACCTCGATCTCATCATCGGTGGATTAAATTTGAATGCCGGGATCCTCGTGCACTATTTCTTTTCCCCTCTGAGATCGAGATGATGAAGCTCCGTGACCTCCTTCCATTGTTGTCGAAAGATGGAGTCGAAAACGCGTAGAGAATATGAAGTTGAGAATGAGAGTAGAGAAAATACGTGTGAAAATGATGCAATACTCCATATTTATAGAGTTTAAATCATAACGGTCACTAAATCATAACCATTGATAAAAAAACGATCAAATGATCTTAACTGTTCGAACCGGCGATTCAGCCGATTCGAATTGGGTTGGAACCGAAATCGGCCCGACATCTTGCCGTGCCGGTTCCGCCAAGCCAGTTTCTGTTCGACCCAGCGAACCCGATCACCCGGCCAGTTGACCCAGGCCGAGTCCAGATGCTAGGCTAGTTCCGCCAAGCCGGTTTCGATTCAAATCGGCGAACCCAGTCATTGGGCCCGTTGACCTGGGCCAGTCCAGGGGGGCCGGGTCCAGCCTGGACCCGGCCCTTGGTCGGATCTAGTTGTAACGCTACTAAGAATTAAACCTTTTTAAGTTTGTGTTTAAAGTAAGAAGAAACTATATAAATGCAACAGGTAACCATCCAATCTCTATTGTGTAGCATTTCAAATTTGAAAGACTCGGTCAAAAGCAAGTGAATGCAAAAACTCTACTCATACACAAATTGAAGGTCAAGTGACTTCATATGATTTTCCTGAGTCGGAGCATGCTGAGGTTTCAGACAACAATAAACCTGTATGAATTGATAAAAATCGAATAGTTCACCACGAGGATCTCAAAACAATAGAATTGAATCCAAATGAAACCCCTTTTTTTTTCTCTAACATTATTCCTTAGTCACCTTGAGTAGAACTTGGATGAGGATGGATGCATCGATAACACTTTTATAAGTAACATTTGGCATCTTACAGCAATCATCCTTGCTAAATTCCTAGTCATGAGCAATCACATAGCTTCCGATTTGTAAGCTTTCCGAGTTTAATCTTGTCGCATTTTGGCCCTCTTGAGCAAGAATAGCAATCTGTGTTGTATATGTGCACATTTTTGAAATCATCTCGAAAGGTGTCATGGAAATCATAAGCTGGAGATTTGGTCAGACCCAACATCATGAAAAACCCTTGAACTTTCAAGATGAAAGGTAAAGGACTTGGCTAATCTGCAGGCATCTTGAACTCGAAGACGAGTACCCTGCTGTCCAACCACCACCGCAGCCACACGCGAAGCTAGCATTCCCATTCCTTTCAAATCTGAGGCCCCTCTAAGAATACCATACAAGATGCCTGATGCATATGCATCACCTGCTCCACATGTGTCCACTGGTATACACGGAGATGGAGGTATGTATATTGCTTCATCCTTCACACCAATGAAGGAGCCTCGGGGACCATCTGTGACCGACACCAGGGGTACAAAATGACTCAGGTATTTAGCAGCTGACATTGGGCTGTTTGTGGAGAAGCCAGAAAAGGCTATTGCTTCATTGCTGTTGGCAAACACCATGTCGGCATAATTCCCTATGATTTCCCTGTAAAGATGTTTTCAACAGTTCACAATTAGTCACAGAAGCAAAAGTAAATAGATATACTTACCATCCACTGGTAGGACAAACAACTATGGGGAAACTAAGAAAAAAGTGTTATTTGGCCTTAATAAAAAACCTTAGCCAGCAAGGAAGAAAACAAAAAACCAGAAAATCATTTTTCAACCTGCATAATGTGGGATGAATCTTTCAAATCATACCGCTTGGATCATCCGCATCTCACAATGATAAATTAAGAAAAAATTGCTTACATTTTAGAGGTTTCAAAGATTGCATCCTCAGTGGTACTAAATTGAGATAGTTCCGGACAAATTTGAATAATTACAAACCATAATCATAATGGTATATGGAAGTCATAAACAATTACGGAGCCTTACCAATAATCGTCATAACATCTCCTAATACAAGAGACATCAGATGCAGTTACAGCAATAAGTGCACCATTTCGATGAGCTTCCTCACAGGCCAGTGCAATCGTTTTAATAGTATGAGGAAACTCAAATAGGTACCCCTCAATGACAAGTATATTTGTTTTAGAGACTATACTAGCCAAATATGGGTCATAGTCAATGGTTGATGATCTTCCCTGAAAACATGAAGCACAGAACCCAGTAAGAACTAAGAAGGCTCAGAATAGAATGGTTATATAGCATTAAATGTCAAACTAAGATATATACTCTAAAAGACATACTTTGATCTTATCAATAAGCAACCTAAGAGGCAAAAGGAACTGACCTGATATGCAAGCATTGTACGTTGGGCATCTGGAGTAGTTAGAACTATAACTGTCCCAGTTGTTCCATTCTTCACAGGCTTAGAAAGGAAATTAACATTTGCACGACAAAGTTTTGCTCTGCAAGTTAGATCAAAACTTCATTATTAATATAATAAATCTATTTATTAGGAATATTGAGCAAGAAAAGTAATCAAAGATAATCAATAGAATTTCAAACTCTTGAAACAAGAACACAGTCTTCTCATGATTTCATTATTAATATAATAAAGCTAGATATTGGGAATATTGAGTAAGAAAAGTAATCAAAGATTGTCCATATAATTTCAAACTCCTGAAACAAGAAAACAAATAGTCTCTTCACGAAGAGGACCTAAATTAATCTAATATTGGTAACTCTGGCAATCAGATAATATGGAGAGAAAGCTCCTTGTAATTTATAGGTATTTCCCATCCTTTTTCTCAAAGATAAATCTCAAAAATCATCTTTTTTTATTTGTCAATGACAATCTAGAAACATTGCCAGTAATTACTTCATTGAACTCTCAGAATTTATAAACAACAGCAAAACCAGGGAATAAACAGATCACATGAATAAGTACAAGTAGAAATCCATGATGAAACTGCATAATGAACAAACAAACCAAAGGATTATGCCAACTTTCATCAGACGTTTGCAGAAGGACTAAATAAGAACCAATAAATTGATGACCACAACAGACTCTAAGCCAAAAAATTAAAATTGATGCTCTGTGAAATAATCCTACCAATCAAATAAATCTTCTACTCCAAATGACAGAAAAAGATCTTCTTGATTGTTCATAACATAACTCGTAGATACTAATAAACTACAAGTAGATGGACCTTTTACCTGTAAAAGCCTCCAAGCGGATCACTACCAATACTGCCTGCCATAGCAACATTCAAGTTTGGACCACTCGCAGACCGGCTGCCTAGCCTTGCTAAAGCCACAAGAGTATTAGAGAGAGAACCCCCAGCAGCAGCCTTGTAACTGCAACCATCCATGGCTCGCAAAACCCTCCCTCTCTCCTCATGATTGACAACTTTCCTTGTCCCTTTCTCTATGCCTACTCTTTCTAGGAATTCGTCATCCACCATGCCCGAAAAATCTACCTAGTGAATTTCAAAAGCTAAAACATAAGTCACAAAGTAGACAGATAAGATTTTGAATACTCAAAACATGAACGGACGGATGATACACTTTGGAATCGAAGCATACCATGGCTTGGCCTAGGCCCAGCACATCCCATCTCTCGGGCGCTACCGAAGTCAACAAGTCATCAACTTCACCTTGCTCCACTTCGTCGTCGACCGTCTCCTCCTCATCCTCCTCGTCTCGAAAACCGTCGCCGCAGCAGCCACTCTCCGCTTCGCTTACACCTATATAACGAGCAACACTAAGGTATTCGCATCGGTGACCTATGTTCCCACCGAAAACACAAAGATGCCGGCGCCTAGGTCTTCCTATACTGAAAACAAGCTGCTGGGATATGGTAATGCGGCGTAGAGGGGCAAGAGGAGGACGGACGAAGGAAGAGGAGGGAGGGGAGAGGAAGAGATGAGAGGGAAGCGCCATTAGCCGCCGGGGTTCGGGAAAACAGGGCAAGTGAGGCTAAAATGGTATTAAGATTGGAAGGAGCGGCTGCTGCTCCGTGGCTATCGCCCAATCACATTCCACCCCTATCTTTGTAATTAAATAGTGGGCAAATATCAAACTACCACCCCCAATTAAAAGAAATATCAAATGGGTGTTTTTTAATAATAATAATAATAATAATAATAATAATAATAATAATAATAATAATAATAATAATAATAATAATAAATACACCATATTAAATGTGTATACCTATGTATTCCAACCTTTTTAGAACATTTGCCAAATAATTGATACGATATGTATACAAGTTTCGAGTAGTTACTATCAATGACGGAGTCGATCCGGATGATCTACTTGGACTATGAGCCATGAGTATTGATGTCGATGTCGTCACCCCGAGCTAACCTTCTCTTTTACTTACTTTTTTTTTCTTTCTCCTATCGTAAATCTCTATCTCACCATCTTTAGACTTCCGAGCTATATCCACAAGTAGCCGCTCTGCCAATGACTATTATAAAATTATTCTTTATCTTCAATATTATTGTAGTAGTTACCATTAGCTATTATAACGTAAAGAAATCATTTTTAGTAATTACAACGTGTAAGACCTAATATAATATTATTGCAGTATTGTAACAACTATTTAGTAATTTCTATAACAATTTTAAAGTGATTTTGATTAATTTAATATTATTTTGATGAATTTTAAATAAATTTGACTTGATAAAGTGTATTTTAATATAATAATATTTAGAAAAATTTTAATATATAAAATTTTAAAATTTAAGATTTAGGTACACAATAAAAAGTGTATCAATTATTCCGTAGCTCTTACCATTTGAAAAGTTATTTATTTCATTTTAATCGAATTAACCTGTAAAAAAAATTTTAAACATGTTATAAGAAGTAATTATAGAGATGGTAAAAGATTATTCACTCATCTTTAGTGTTCAATCTCTCAAGATCAATATAAAAAAAAAGTAAATTATAGAGCAGTTCTATATATGTGGTAGCATCCGAAATAAGGAAAATTATGGGATTAAAATATCTGATAGACATCATTTTACACGTTTTTTTTTAAAAAGAATGTTCTGTATAAATTTGTACGCACTTTTTAATTTTGCCGTTAAATAATCCTTTTAATTATTTTTTTAACAATTTACTAATGGTATAATATTGGTAGGATCAATGGCATGGCTAGAGAGGAGGTGAATACCTCGATCATCCCAAGTTCGGATTCTTCCTACAATGATTAGTACAAACGGAAACTTAACAATTAATACAAACAATGCTAACACATTACCGGTTTACGTGGTTCGGAGATTTCTTACTCCTACTCCACGACATATCCTTGAGGTGGACGAACTCTTGATCCTTCAGTGGATCACGCTCCGACAATCTCCGACTAAGTCTTTTTCCTTCTCGGTGGAGAACAACCTCTCACAATCCTTCTTCCTCCTTATAAGATGAAGCTAGGGTTTTGAAAGGAAGATGAGCACTTGGAGCTTGAGCACTTGAGCACTAGAGATAAGATCTTACAATGAAGAACTAACCTTCTCCAAGTCTCAAGCTCCGACTTAAATAGTGGAGAGAACTATTAAACAAACAACCCAGTCCCGACATCAGTCGAGTGCCCCAAGAGCTAGTCGACTGATGCCCAGCCAACGACTACCCTAACAACTCTATTTTGTAGCACATCAGTCGATTGGTGCCTGGACCAGTCGATTGATCTTTCTGTGAATTTCCACTCTACGCTAGCAGTCGACTGCTTCCTTTGACAGTCGACTGCCCAGCTTACAAACTCACTCCGTAGTCCATCCTTCGCGTATGCCTTGAAGTCCACTTCTTTGGCTTGCCCCTTGAAGTTCTCTTCCTTCGGCTCTCGTCCCTCGGATGCGCACACAAGCCCGTGGCTTGCCTCCATGTTATCCTTCGCGTATGCCTTTGAAGTCTACTTCCTCGGCTTGCCCTTGAAGTCCTCTTCCTTGGCTCTCATCCCTTGGATGTTTCACTCCGTTACTCCATGTGTGATTCATAAAGTCCTGCACGACTCAAGCACACATATCAAATTAACATGAAAACCTAACTTAATTATATTAACACACACATCAAAACTCATGATCTACCGGATCAACCTTGGGTCGATTGCACCAACAAATATTTCTTAACATATATTTTTATTTTGTTTCTAAAATTAATAAAATGTTATTGTTTGTTAGTAAATGGGCAATTTGTGGTATGGTAATTTAGAAAAGTCAAATAAATGTTTTAGTTTAAATGGGATGAAATATTTTGCCATTAAAATAAAAATGTCGAACACATTATGAGTAGTTAAAAAAGATAAAATAGATTCCAAGAGTATGTTGGTGGATACGACAGTTGGTTGCGTTTAATTATTATTTTTTCAAAAATATATATACACATTAATAATCATATATTATTCATTTTAAAAAAAATAAAAATATCATAATCACTATGATCATCGTTGATTAACATCACCTTCGACTAAGCCACTTAATTTGAGTTGAATAAAACAGCATAAACTAGGCAATATCAAATTTAGGACAATATCAAATTTAGGACGATAGATTCAACCTCATAAAAGTTTTTCACTAACTACTATGATAAATTAAAAAGTATTCATGATGGGCGACCAAGAAGCTCAACATCTCATGGCTACGCACCCCATTTGAAAAAAAAAATTACAAAATATATCGTATCTACGTATTGAACTGTAAGTGTCTGGGTGATAACTTAGCGTCCTTCCGCTACACTGTAGCCTTAGAGGCTATGATGTGGAAGAAGAGCCTTAAATCATCTCTCTGACATTCATAATTCGATCCCCAGCTACTACATATTTTATAAAAAAAAAATTCCTCCAAATAAATTGCGCAACTATGAAATGTTGAACTTTTGAACCATCCATCACAAATACTTTAAAATTTATCTTGGACACCAATAAAAAACTTTTATAGAACCAAACCTATCACTTAAAATTCAATTATTATCTACTTCATCATTTTTTTTAATTGAATATTACATAGTATTGTCTACATTTACAATTATTTACATTTTTAATACATTCTACTAAGTTTTAGTAAAATTATTCTTAAATGAATATGATCCATGAGTGATTTTATCTAATATTTGAACATTATAAATATTTCATGCATTTATCATTGGAGCATACACATTTCCGATCATAATATTAGTACAGGAACCATTGAATCCATTATAATTTTTTTTAATGGACACTGGATATCAACTTACGCTGATTAATTCTAGAGTCATCGATTTGATCTCATAAAAATGAGAAAAAAAAAAATCATTGACTATCAGAATAAATCGAAAAGCACAAACACTAGACGATCCATCAGCACATTAACACAATTCATTTAAACTAACTAGATGCATTTCACGCAATTAGCACACTGCATAAATACTTGCAAACAAATGCAAAATAGACACGAACAATAATTCAAACCGTAACAAATAAGCATGCACTTCTCAAACTTTATGAGGTTCTTAGCAACTTCTCAGCTATTGAAGTTAAGCATTTAAGTAGAGAAAATATATACTTGGTGCGATTCAGACGGTTTATGAGAGGCAAAACCAAATTGCCAGCCTACCCATCCTTTCGAACAAATTATTGATCAATAAGCAGGGAGACAGGTGCATTTGCTTTTACCTGTTCAGTGCTTGGGTTCGGTGTCGCTCTTCGTGATGAATGACTTGTACATACTCATAAAATGAGCAGTAAATTCTGTAAAGAAAAATCATACCCTATAGTAATCTTTTCGAATTTGATAATACTGGTGAGCGTTGCGGGATAAAGAAGTGAGAAAACTACCTTCGATCCTCATGAAGTAACGGATGTTCTTCTTCGAGTCATTCCATTTGTCAGAATCTTGTTGCTACTCAGTGTCATATATGCACCAGAGCAGCGAAAATTAGAACAAGAAGTATTAAGGTACTGAAATGAAATTTTCAGGCTTACATTAAGGTATTTATGATACAGGAATTCAGCCTTGGCTTTCAGCTGTTCATCCAAATGTTTCTTCAGTTCCTCAAATAGGGTCTGTAATCACAGGAATGGAAGAGCATTAAATTGTTCTCTTTCGAAAAGGAGGGGGAAAATCATTCTCGCTGTCAGCTGAAGCGTCAGAAGTCTAGGAAAAACAAACACAATACGCTGAATATAAAATCTGGTGAAACATCATGCTCAATAAGATTCTTCAACTTCCCACGGATGATATATAATCTGTCCAACAAAATCCAAAATCAACCCCTTTTCTCATTATAATATGATAGTTGGTGACGATGAGCACTATAGAAAGAATATGTGCATACTGTTTGGGGCTTTGCTCTTTAATAAGACTTTTGGCTATTCCAGCAATGACATCTTCCCAGCCAGTTAGGATATCCTTCTGCTCTTTCACCGAATAACTATAATAATCAATCACACAAACTCAGATATAAAGCACTATATAGTATGAACAACTAAAAGAAACAATTCCTCAATCTACATTGAAAAGGAAAATAAAACAAAATTTCACTTTGATAATAGCTACTTGAATACTTTGATTTCCAGGATGCTTCAAATGAGCGAATTGCCTGTCGAAGATTGTTCTTTGAGTTCTCAGCAATTATCTTTGACATATGCTTTGGCAAATATATGGACTCTTGGCTTCCAATATATTCCAGAACTTCAACAATCTGAAAGACATGTTTTATCACCTATACTGATTATAATTCAATAAAAATTGATGGAGTTAAAAAAAATTTCTTGATATTCTTTAGCGAGAAAAATAGATGCATTGTGCAAGTTACCTCGTCGTCTGATGGTGGTTGGAGTTTTACTGTCTTGCAGAGAGGTTCAATGATGTGAAGCTTTGAGACCTCTGAACAGCAGAAGAAAATCTTATTACAACCTTGGTATTTTTCCATGAGCCAGCTGACGTAATGTTGAGCATCTGTTGAAAGCTTGTGTGCATCATGGATAACTATCACTGCGAGCCACAAGGATACCAGACAACAAATTTCATTAAACCTCAGAACATGGCTAATATCAGCTAAGAGAATCCTCTATTTTGCATTTCAGATTCTCAATATTCATACCACCTCACACAACTCATCAGACTTAGAAGAGATGCGTACCTCTGCAATTTCTACCATCACAGATGGCATGCTTTTCTGATGATATATGAGACTCATTTATCAAAGTAACTAAAACATACTTCTCGTATCCATGCATATCTGACAGATTAACCTCAACATGCTGTGAAGATGTCGCCATGCTAATTTCAATACTTGAAACAAATTCTCCCTGTGGATGGTACCATTCACTTGTAAGAAAGTGGGAGACTCAGGGAAAAGACATTAGTGATTAGGTAATTCCTCTCATGAAAAATTTGTAAAGTTAGACAGACTATGTTTCTTACAATTCATTTAAATATTAACTTTTCACTCACAAAAGTCACTTAAAACTCCCTGCTTTTCTTTGTTCTATATGCTCCAAACCTGTAGATATCAACTATTGCATTCCAGGTAGACTAAGTAAACAATTAGCTAATTAGTCATGTGAACCAATGTTTTTGGTTTCATAAGTTTTTTCCGCCTAAAATGACAATAAATCTAGATATTAGATAAAAGGAATCTTAGATTAACCTAGTCTAAGGCATACATACTCAGCTGTAATCCTATGATAATACTAAAAGTATTTCATTCTTAACTTGTTATCAAAGCTAATTTTCTTAGGGCTAAGATTTGTTTTTTCTTTTCCATTCCCTTGGCGGGGCACCACTAGTTTCATATGATAGTCTCCCCTACCAATCAATCTCCATGGCTCCTAACTCAAGTAAATTCCTTATGATACTTACTTTGTGGTAACTGTCTATTACTTACCTCGCCAACGAAGAGCGTCTGCATAACCTATTGGTTGTCATCTCAAAAACTCAAGCTAGAAGGAAAAAGATTAATATATGTATTTATATTCTTGACACTAAAGCCCCTTGATGTATGGATTGACAAACTGGGATAATTGAGTTTCAAGCCCAAACACAGCATGCGAGCTGATAAGTAAATATCAATGACAAAAAATTTGAATACAAGACCTATTGCTATACCATGAGAAAAGATAGGTTTTATTTTGATAAAAAGATATAAGGATGTCTCAGGAGTGTCTCTAAACATCAATCCATTTTTTTTAGCAGAATATATCTTGCAAATAAGCTTTTACCATGAAAAGGACAAATGTAATAGAGAAGTACCTTCAACTCAAACTTCCTTAGTTCCATTTTCACCTGTTAAAGGAATGGTAAAGGATACATAAAAGGCTAAAATGTACACCATTTCTTGTCAACACAAATAATAATTACCTTAACATTCTCTGCTCCAAACATTTCCCTTAGTGTTGCTATGATCATAGTTTTCTTCCCAACACCAGGAGGACCTTCAAAAATTAAATGACTGTCCTTTCCTGAACTGACCTATAAAGTAGCATGAGACCAATTATGTCACTGAAAAAAGTAATTACATACGTAGCTTACTCCTTTATAATCCCAGATTTGTGAAAACAAATCAAATGAATAATCAATCGGTTAGTAGTTCTTGCCGAAATTCAAGGAACAATATCCTGACAGTTCTGTTTTAGTTAGAGTTTCTTGTTCTTCAAATGTAACAACCACTTTAGAAAGATAATTGTTGCGGAAAAACAGGGGCAACAACCTCTCAACCAAGGTTTAAAATTTTCACCCGTGTCGAGGTTTCGTTTCCAGATCAGAACGATACGGTTTCGGTATCATATCATGCCGTGTTGATACTGTTTCAGTATTTTTTTATTTATATATAGAATAATTAAATAAATATATTTATTGTGTATAATTTAAAAATAAATTGTATATTGATTTTATATAAATCCTCAATTATTGAACAACTTAATATTATTAGAAAAAACAATTAAATCTAATTTTCTTCAAAAAAAAAAAAATAATCTATCTATAACTTAATCAAAATGTATACATCATAATATGTTAACTTACTAATACCAAAAGGAGTAGCGTGAATAACATTAGTTCTCGCAACATTCTGCTTAAGTCAACTTTATAGTTCTCTAACGTCCAAATTAAATAATTATCTCATGACATATAATATTAATATTGATTTCTCCACATGTCCATAAGCATGTCTAAATATGTTAGCATTCATGAATCTAAATTTCAAATTAATTCTAAGAAAAAAAATGTTATCTATAATAGGAATATAAATTAACACAAAGATATTACCTTATATCTAATAATTATATAAATTAACTATTTATTCATTTAATAAATTATTAATTTAAATAATATAAATTTTAAATAGTAAAAAAATCAAAATATCAATTAAACGGTACAATAGTAATATTAAAAATTATCAGAATATAAATTTGATTATTATATTTTTTATAATTTATTATATTTTTAATGAAATTTAAAACAATACAAAATCATAAAAAAAAGTATCAGAATATAAATCTGACTATTAGAATCTTTTTAGATTTTTTTTGATTTTTTAGAATTTTTAAATGAAATTTAAAACAATACAAAATAATAAAAAAATATATTAGATTATAAATCTGATTTATTAAAAAAATAAAATTTAAAACAGTAATTAATATTTTTTACAAATTGTAAATATATTTTTTATATATTTTATTGGGATAATTTAATTAAGGTTCATAAAAACTTCTTTAAAATATCACACATTAAGTTGGGAATTATTTAAATTAAATAAATAAATAAAATTTAATCAGCGCTAGGGCATCACGTTGTGAGGCGTCTACGACACCGAAGGCATCATGGGTCGCCTCTGACGGCATATAGTGATGCCTCCGACGGCGTCCGACGATGCCTCCGACGATTTCTGACGGCGCCAGAGGCCTCTCTTTGCCTACTGCCAAGTTAGGACCAGTTTTTTTTTTTTTTTTTGCAGAAGACTCAGTTTGCATAATATCAACAACCTTAATTTATCTCTCAAATTCCCGAGAAGCCTGTTGTGAATTGCAATGGTAGTTAGGTCTTTTCCTATTTTTGTGTCATTAGGGTATGCAAGTTATATAAGTCTTGTACAGGGTCTCGGTTTAATGCAATTGAGAGTTTTACAACATGGTATCAGAGCACCGTTTATCAAAACCCTAATTTTCTTTTCTTTCCTTTTCTCTCACGCGACGCCGCACACGCCGTCGCTTCGTCTCCCCTTTCCTTTCTCCCAGGCAACGCCGCACGCGTCGCCAAACCACGCGACGCCGCACACCGCACACCGCACGTGCCGCCGTCTGCCACTTCTTCCAAATCCCCCTTTCTCAATTAGCCCCGAACGCTATCCGCCTGATATGCGGGTCAGTGGTTATCTTTTCTCTGTACAAAATTCTCCTCCAGCCCAAGATCTTCTACTACTTTTTCTACCCCATGAAGCAAGAGTCGGGCGACTTCTTCTTCAAAGCCCGAGCCAAAACCTCTTCCCTAGCGTAACTTCCGACCTCGAATAAGGGTTGGAAGGAGCGCTTCTTCTTTGTAAACACCACCCCGGCCCCGAGTTGGCCCGCTGCTTGGATTTCAGACCTGCCTCTTTCTCCTCCTCTCCCCAAGAATTACCGCTCTCTTCCTTCCTATCAGTTGGCCCTGTCTAAGATCAGGGGTCGGCATTTCCATGGGGTCAATTTGCTTCTCGAGGACATTTTTTGTGTTCGGGCTCAGCCAAGTGCCAATTCCTCGCCCCAGATCACTCGGTAAGTCCCCCA
Organism: Boesenbergia rotunda; assembly: GCA_024364735.1. Taxonomy (NCBI): domain Eukaryota; kingdom Viridiplantae; phylum Streptophyta; class Magnoliopsida; order Zingiberales; family Zingiberaceae; genus Boesenbergia; species Boesenbergia rotunda. Next base: position 527,681 of record JAGFNQ010007820.1, on the reverse strand, counting down.
TTCTGTCCTTTGAATATTTATAGCTAACTAAAACTTTGTTATTTTACAGCAACTATGATGCTCGCGTCAACTCTAGAGGAGGGGTTCGTAATGGACGATGCCGAGTTGGAGTCGTGCGTCGCCGAGCAGCTAACTCAGCGACAGGCAACTCCACTCGCATCAGTTCCCATTACCGTGTAATCTCCCTCTGGCCCAGAAGCAGCACCGACTGCTGACCCGGAGCCCATAGAAGTGGAGGAGCAACCTCTCATCTTAAGGCGCCGGCGGGACCGAGACCCCAGCCACGAGCCTGCGCCCCCGACCACCGCTCCTGCCGGGGCCTCCACCAGCTCCCGACCTAAGAAAAAGAAGAAGAAGACGACGATCGGGCCTTCAGCGCCGCCCACAGCTCTGACTCGGGCGGGCTCTTCTAGCGCGTCTGCACGCCTCTCCAGCAGGACTCGAGCCTGCTACCTAGCGAAAGCCAAGCCAACGAGCCGCTGGTGCACCTCCTCATGTCATCCCTCGCCGACCCCAACATGAGCATGGAGCGGCCGACCGGGGATGCGCCCGAGCGCCCCAAGAGATCCATCTTTATGGACCCTTAGCCGATCACTTCGTCCAGGGGGTCCGGGAGTCAAACTACCGCAGCCACAATAGTCGGGCGAACGCATTCTTTTCAAAGGCTACCTAGGTATGCTTGTTGCACGTATGTTTCTTTTCTTATGTTTTCTTTAACTCGGTACTGAATATATACGTTACTTGCAACTCTGGGGCTCTTGCTATAGCATGGCTATGACCATGATAGCCCATTGTAGGGTTCGGCTGCGGGTCGAGCGCCAGGTGGAGCAACTGGAAACTCGGCTCTGACACGCTCAGCTGGTCTCCAACGAGGAGACTCTGAACGATCTGCGAGCAGAGATTATCGCCTTGCAGGACCGCTTGACTCACTCGGAGGAACAGCTAGAGATCGACAAGACTCAAGTCGACTCGACTGACACGGCGGTCGCCCAGTCACACCTCCGAGTCTCCAACCTGGAGTACACGAAACGCAAGGCCTGGGCTCTTCAGGCTCAGGCTCAGGCTCAGGCTCGAGATGAGCTGACCAAGGCAAAGACCGAGCTCCTCGAGGCGACCTACATCCCTACGCTCCCACTTGGCAGCCAAGAAGCAAGAACGATCCGCCCAAGCGGAGAAGGCCGACTCTTTGGCGACACAGTTGGCGAGTCGGGACGAGGAACTTAATACCCCGGCGGAGGAACTGAGCCGACTCCGGGGACAACAATCTGCTTGGGAGGCCGCCCAATCGAAGCTCGAAGAACTTCAGGCGTACAAGGCGGGGCAGGCAACTCGGTGGGACGCTCGAAGGGTTGAATATATCAACTCTCTAGAGTTCAGCCGCGAGCTGTCTTAGAGGTTGCGCCCTATGCTTAAGCAACAACTGCTCAGTGCCTTAGAGCAGCTTAAGCTTGCTTAAGCAGGGCGGGTATCCCCCCACCCCCCCCCCCCCCGACCTCCCGCTCTGCACGGTCAAGCTGTCCGGCTTGACCTAGCAAATGCCGGAGCAGGCTCTCCGACCCTTCAAGTGAGGGTCGGATTTTTGTTTTTCTTTCTTTTTTTTCTTTGTAGAGGCTTGCCTCATTTTTGTAATGAACTTATGATTTAATGCAAATTTACTTCTTCTATCTGTGAATTGTCATGTGTATTTGCTACCCTTTTATTTCTAAGTGTTAGCGGCCTAGAGTGATACTCGAGGGCCCTGACTTATTCCATTCCTAGCGAAGTCGACTCGGGAAACTCAATTGCTATCCCAGCCAAAGAACACAAAACTCATTTAAGCTAAGGCCTGGAACTAGCTTTCACGTTGCATACCCGCTCAGCGGGACTAAGTACACTCGGTCGGATCACTTCTAAGGAACGTGGGTCACCACGCGCCCTACGAAGGAACCTGAGCCCCATATGGCGTTGCTCGCTCAGGAGGCGAGAGTTTGTACATTCGGTTGGCTTGATCCCAGGGAGCGTGGGTCGCCACGAGTCCAATCAGGGGGCCGAGCCGAGGGGTATGTGAGGGCATGCCCACTTATAACTCGCTCAGAGGCGAGAGTCTGGGCATTCGGTCGGCTTGATCTCAGGGAGCGTGGGTCGCCATGCGTCCAGTCAGGGAGTCAAGCCGAGGGGTGCGTGGGGGCACGCCCACTTATAACTCTCTCAGAGGCGAAAGTCTGGACACTCGGTCGGCTTGATCCCAGGGAGCGTGGGTCGCCACGCGTCCAGTCAGGGAGTCGAGCCGAGGGGTACGTGGGGGCATACCCACTTATAGCTCGCTTAGAGGCGAGAGTTTGGACACTCGGTCGGCTTGATCCCCGGGAGCGTGGGTCGCCACATATCCAGAGTTATGAAATACAACTATCTCACAGTATCTCACTATGACTCTCTGTAAGGTTCGAGATGAATGACACTCCAGGGTCGATCCAGTTTCTTTCCTTGGTCGCTCTCCAAGTAATATGCTCCGGACGCCAGCTTCTGAATGATCCTGAAAGGTCCTCCCCATTGGGGCTCCAGCTTGCTAACATATCCGATCGGCTTTATCCTTTTCTATACAAGGTCGCCGACCTGGAACGCCCTTGGCAACACTTTTCTATTATATCTTTGCTTCATTCTTTGGTGGTAGGCGAACATCTGAGCGGCGGCCTTCTCTCGGATTTCTTCAACTAAGTCCAGCTCTAGACGCCTTCTTTCCGAGTTCTCTTCATCATATGCCTTTCACCGATCGAACTCACACCCAACTTCAACGGGTAGCATAGCCTCACTTCCATAAACTAACTGGAAAGGGGTGTGACCTGTGGTCTCTCTAGCGTAGTTCGCTGAGCCCACAAAACGCTCGGTAATTCGTCGACCCAGGTGCCACCGGCGTGGTCGAGCTTAGTCTTCAAGCCTCTCAAGATTTTCCGATTGGTCACTTCTGCCTGGCCGTTGCTCTGGGGATACGCTACAGATGTAAAGGCTTGCTAAATGTCATACACCGAACACCACTCCTGGATCTTCCTGGCTTGGAACTGTCTTCCGTTATCCGAGACCAGCTTATGAGGAATTCCGTATCGGCACAAGATGTTCTGCCACAGAAACTTTATAATAGCCTGCTCAGTTATTCACGCCAAGGCCTCGGCTTCTATTCATTTAGAGAAGTAATCTACGGCCACCAGTAAGAACCTTTTCTGAGCAATAGCGGTCGGGAAAGGCCCCACTATGTCCATGCCCCATTGGTCAAACAGGCAAGAGACTACTGACGCCTTCATCATTTCCACCGGCCGATGGGGTAGGTTGTGGTGTTACTGACATGATAGGCAGGTAGAGACAAGTCGGTCGGCGTCCTTCTGCAGGGTCGGCCAATAATATCCTGAGAGCAGCGCTTTCCGAGCCACGGCCCAAGCTCCAGCATTACTTCCACATATCCCCATATGTATTTCTTTTAACACGTATTTGGCGTCCTCTTCACCCAGGCACTTGAGTACCGGTCGGGCGAAGGCCCTCTTTTACAGCGCATCCCCGACCAAGGAATACTGGACCGCTCTCTTTCTCAGGAGTCGGGCATCCTCCCAGTCAGCCGGGAGTGTCCCACTTGTTAGGTAGGAGATGAGCGGCGCTCTCTTGTACAGTGCATCCCCAACTGAGGAATACTGTACCGCTCGCTTTCTCAGGAGTCGGGCATCCTCCCAGTCAGTCGGGAGTGTCCCACTTGTTAGGTATGCAATGAGCGGCGCTCTCCAGTCCGTCCCGAGCTCAAATTCGACCAATTGCTCTATGTGCATCACCATCATTGTCTGACTGCTCGGTTGGTGAAGCACCCAGGAGCCTACCGAGCTAGCCAACTTGGCTAACTCGTCCGCCCGTAGGTTACTCTCTCTAGGGATCTTCTGTAACTGGACTTCCTGGAATCCAGCTTTTAGTTTCTCATAGGCTTCCACGAATGCTTGTAACCGATCGCTATTGATCTCGAACTGACCGACGAGCTGTTGAGTGGCCAACCAAGAGTCTGAGTATAACATTACCGGGCTGGCGCCTACATGCCTAGCTGCCTGTAGTCCAGCGATGAGGGCTTCATACTCGGCTTCGTTGTTTGTGGCTCGGTATTCCAGTCGGACTGACAGATGCAACTGCTCCCCCCTTGGAGAGACCATCAGAATGCCAATGTCACTGCCCTGCCGAGCTGACGACCCATCCACGTAAACTTGCCAAGCTTCCTCAGTTTCCTCCGAGTGCAATTCACTTATAAAATCGGCTAAGGCTTGTGCTTTGATAGCCGGCCGAGCTTGATACTGGATGTCGTACTCACTCAGCTCGGTCGTCCACTTGATCAGTCGCCCCGATGCTTCCGGATTTGAAACCACTCGACCCAGATTACTGTTGTTCAGGACCACGATCGGATGCGCTAGGAAATACGGTCAGAGCCGCCGAGCAGCTAACAACAGGACGTAAGCTAACTTTTCAAGTGTCGTGTATCGGCATTCGACACCCTTTAATAGATGAGCAAAGAAATACACCGACTGCTGTTCGGCCTCATCTTGCCTAACTAACATCATACTAACCGATTCAGCCGAGGCCGCCAAATACACATACAAAACTTCTCCAACCCCTGGCTTGGCCAAAACTGACAACTCAGCTAGATATGTCTTCAGTTCTTCAAATTCTTTGTCGGAGTCGGCATCCCATTGAAACTTGGTAGCTCGGCGGAGGGTCTTGAAGAAGGGCAATCCTCGCTCGGCAGATCGGGAAATGAAGCGAGACGGTGTCGTGATTCGCTCGGTGAGCCTCTGTGCCTCCCTGAGGTTCTGTGGTGGGGGCATGTCGAGCAAGGCTCGGAGTTTGCTCGGGTTGGCCTCAAGGCCCCTTTCGGTGATGATATACCCGAGGAATTTTCCACTTCGGGCTCCGAAGAGACACTTGGTCGAGTTCAGCATTAGCCCATACATGCGCAAGGTCAAACAGGTCTTCTCCATATCTGACACCAAGTTGGTCGCTCGCCCCGACTTGATCAGGATGTCGTCCACGTATACTTCTATGTTCCGCCCGATCTACGACCGAAAGACCTTGTCCATCATCCACTGGTAGGTGGCTCCGGCATTCTTCGGTCCGAATGGCATGACCGTATAGCAATATGTGTCATCTGCCGTGATGAAGCTGACCTTCTCTTGATCCTCGGCCGCCAGGGGCACCTGGTGATAGCCCTGATACCCGTCCAACATGGAGATGAGCTCACTCCCGGCGGTCGAGTCGACCATTTGGTTGATCCGGGACAAAGGATAGCAATCCTTTGGGTAGGCTCGGTTAAGGTCCCGAAAGTCAATGTAGACTCTCCATTTGTTGTCGGGCTTGGCCACCAAGACCACATTGCTAGCCAGGCCGGAAATTGGATTTCTTTGATGTGTCCGACCTCCAACAACTTCTCGATTTCCACTCGGATAATTTTGTTCTGCTCCGTGCTGAAATCTCTCTTCCGTTGCTTAACCGGCCTAGCATTGGGGTACACATGCAGATGATGCTCGACCACCTCTGGTCGGACACCTCGTAGTTCCTTTACCGACCATGCGAACACATCTTGGTTCTTTGCCAAGCACTCCAACAGTTGTTCCTTCAGTTCACTCGGGAGGCCTGCAGCTATTTTGACTCGGGACTCTGCCCGGTCAGGGAGCAGTTGAACTTCCTCTTTGTCCTCGTGCAGCTCGGCCCATGGAGAGGACTGTACCATATTGCAACTGGTGGACGTGCGTTGAGCTTTCTGACTCTCGGTCCGAACATCGTCCACATAGCATCGGCGCGCCACCCTCTGGTCCCCCCTGACTTCCCCGACCTTGTCGCCGACCGGGAACTTGATCTTGAGGTAGAAGGTTGAGACCACAGCTCGGAACTCGTTGAGAGCTGGTCGCCCCAAGATCACATTATAGGCAGAGGGGGCGTCTACTATCAAAAAAGTAGACCATCTGGTTCTCTTCAGGGGTTCCTCGCCCAAGGAAATAGCCAGCGAATCTGCCCGATCGGCTGTACTTGATTTCCCGTGAACCCGAATAGTGGTGTAGCCACCAACTCCAGCTGGGATGGCTCGATCTGCAATTGGTCAAAGGCCTTTTTGTACAAGATGTTGACCGAGCTGCCGTGTCCACTATGGTACGGTGGACCTGATAATTGGCGATCACTGCTGTGATCACCAAAGCATCGTCGTGCAGACCTCCAGTCCCTGCAAGTCTTGCGACCCGAAGCTGATCTAGGGCCCTTGTGCCTGAGCGGCACTCGTTCCGACTTGATGAATCTCCAATCGGTGCACTTGTGCCTTCCGGGCTCGGTTGGAGTCTCCCCCGGTCGGCCCACCTGAGATCACGTGAACCCCTCCTCGGACGGCGTTCTGTTGGTTGGCTTGCTCCTCGTCCATTTCTTCGGACTCGGCTCACGCCTCCCTTGGGAATAAGTTACGAGCAGCCGGTGGGTTCCGTCTAGGTTCTCCGGCCTTTGGGATAGCTGCCGGACTCCCTCTACCCAAGCCGCGTCCGGGGGAAATCTGACGCCCCCGTCCTCGCGTGACAAGAGCCCGACCTCTTCCAGCCTGTCGGCACTCCTCAGTGTTGTGCGTGTTGCTTTGGTGAAACGCACAATAGGGTCTCCAGTGGGTCGGCAGACACCCCTGGGCCACTTGCTGCACATGTCTGCGCTCCATTCCTACTCGGTCGATCGTTCCCCGAAGGCTGCGAATGGGCCCGCCCGGGGATCGGTTGTTCTGAGCAGGACTCGGGGTCGGCGTACTAACCGCCTCCTTCTTCCGAGCGGCTTGTGCTTCTTCCACATTGATGTACTTGACAGCCTTTCCTAACAGACTGTCGAAGTCCTTCGGCGGCTTCCTGATCAGCGAACGGAAGAAGTCTCCCTCTTGCAGCCCTTGGGAGAAAGCGTTGATCAGCACCTCGGGCGTGGCAGTCGGCACGTCCAGTGTCACTCTGTTGAATCTTTTGATGTAGGCCCGGAGTGATTCCTTCGGGCCTTGCTTCAGCGCAAATAGATTGAGGTTGGTTTTGTGATGCATCCGACTGCTAGCGAAATGTTGTAGGAATATCCTCCTGAGCTCCTCAAAACTCAACACGGACCCATTCGGGAGTCGGTCGAACCGTCGTTGGGCCGGTCCCGAGAGCGTTGTCAAAAAAGCTCGGCACTTCACGCCCTATGGATATTGGTGCAGTAGGGTCGCACTCTCGAACGTCATGAGATGTTTCTCGGGGTCGATCGTCCCAAAATACTCCGGTATGGTGAAAAACCGGAGATGCTTGGGAACCGAGTCCTCGAGGATCTGCGAGGAGAAAGGGAGCGCACTAGGGAAGCCGGAGGCGGGTCGGCTGGGGCTTTCCCCTTTTCCTAGCGCGACCGATGCGTCTGGCTGGATGCAGACGCCTCGGCGGGAATTGAGTGAGCCTCGTCCCCCCGGGCTCGGTAGAAAGCAGCAGGGAAGGGTACCGAGCCGCCCTATGGTCGGGCAACATTTCCCCGACCCACCGAGTGGCCGAGTGCCGAAGGCTCAGGAAATCGAGTCGCCGGGCTGCTAGCCTGCAAAGGCATCTGCGGGGTTTTCTGAGCTAGGGCAACCAACAAGAGCTCGTACTCTTCGGGAGTGATGGTCACTGTCACTCGGTTGGGATCTTCCATCTTGGACTCTCGATCAGGCAAAAAGTCCCTCCTTCTAGCGCCAAATATGATCCTATCGCAGAGCGAGGTGGACTCCCAAGGGTGAAGTGAACCCGAGCACTGCTGATGCTGGCTCCGATCTGCAAGGAAAACGACCGTCAGCAATCCTCCGAGAAGAATCCCCGGCAAGGTACTCCGACGATCAAGTCAGTCTCCGGTGAAAGAGCAGAAAGCAGAAGAACAGTGCAAGAACTCTAAGGCGTGTCCTTGCGGACGGTGTGCGGAGGACCTTATATAGCCGAGGGAGCCGACAATTACTGCCTGCGTCTGCCACCCTTTTTGTCTTATGCAGGGACAGGATCGGGAGGACTGTCAGCTCGCCGACTGGCGCCGACCAGCGCCGCTCAGTCTGACACAAGGGTTGTCGTGGTACGGAATGCCAGGGTATGTCAGGAACGTACTGTGTCAGCGGGATATCTGCGATTTGGGCACGAATGGTGTCAAGCCTGCACCGACTCTCGTACTACTTCTGCTAGTGTCAAAGAGTGGGTGTTCATCTGGAAAATGACAAATCCCGAGCTGGAGCGTCGACCGGCCGCCCCGAGTAAAACCTGGTCGTGTGGCCAATATCTCCTAGATTGGAATAGGATACTCTCCGAGTCAAGGAACGCTCGGACTTGGCCAATCCGACTCATACCAGGGTTGGGTGATCAGAGCATAGGGGGACTACCAACTGGATGCCAACCGGATGTTGCTCGGACGCCCTTAGGCTCGGCAGTCGAGATGTCTCATTGGGGGCCAACGTAATGTGTGTATCCGGTGACAGACGGGGTCGGGCACTCGACGTTCTCTAGGTGGGATCAGGTCGGGGTCCATCTGACTGGTCGCTCAGTCGGGCGATCCGGACCAAGTGGGCCTCAGGCTTATACCCCAGCCAACTATAGGGATCTACCCGTACCCCGTGGCCCTGGCCTATCCTTATGTGGTGTCAGGTTGGCCGACCGAGCTACACGTGAGCTTGGCCGAGAACAGCACCCATCCACTTGTCCTCAGAATTATTTACTGCCTACTGAAAAGATGTAGGGTCTCTGTTATTTGTGATGAGTGCATAAGACATGAAGTCCTTAAATCCGTATCTAGTGGGTGACTTTACGACGTCTCATTCCGCCACCAGCCATAATGCGTGTGTTCTGAGCTAGAATCATCACAGTCATGAGCCTCTTGCTCTACGTGCACAACATCTTTCTCCTTGTTACTTTGTGGTGTTTCCTTTCCTTCTTCCCGAGTATGTTGTAGCATGACCTTCTCGTCAAACACCACATCTCTGCTGATCTCCACCTTGTTTGCCTTAGGATCCTAAAGCTTGAAGCCTTTAATTCTTTTCTAATACTCCCAAAAAATGTACTATTTTGATTTCGCACCCAGCTTTGATCTTTACTCACTAAATATGTGTATATAGGTTGGACATCCAAAAACTCGAAGATAAGAGTAATCTATTTGATTCCCAGTCCATACTTCCTATGATATTTTGCCTTTTAGTGTTGTCCTTAATGATCTATTAATCAGATAACACGTCATGTTTACCGCTTCCGCCCAAAAATTTTTTGCTAGCCCTGCATTCAGCCTGAGACATCTTGTCTTCTCAATGATTGTCCTGTTCAACCTTTCCGCTACACTGTTCTGCTGAGGTGTCCTATGAACCGAGAAATGCCTCATTATTCTATGTTGCTCACAAATTCTTGAAACTTTGAATCTGTATACTCGGTCCCATTGTCTAACCTAAGGCATTTGGTCTTCCTTCCTATCTGATTCTCCACTTCTGTTTTTCATAGTTTAAACTTCGCAAAAGTTTCTAACTTATAACGCATGAGGTATATCAAACCTTTCGTGAGTAATCATCAATAAAACTCACAAAATACAAGTGCCCTCTACGTGATGCTACACTGGCTAGTCCCCAGAGATCTGCATGTACATGGTCCAGAATTCCTTCCGCTCCATCTTATGTGTTGTCGTCTTGAATTGCACTTTGCTTTGTTTCCCAAGGACACAAAATTTGCAGAATTCATGCTTGCACGTCTTGACGCCCTTCAACAAATCTCTCTTGTGAAGTTCCAACATCCCACGTTCACTCATATGCCCTAATCGTATATGTCACAAGACTGTACATTCTGATTCAGACTCCATTAAGACGCCTCCACCTACAACTGTAGTCCCTATCAACTTGTAGATGTTTCTTGCTATTTTTTGTCCTTTCATTACCGTCAGAGCTCCGTTGCTTACCTTCATCACCCCGCTCACTGATTTGTAATTGCAATCAATATCATCCAGTGTGCCTAATGAGATCAAATTCTTCATTAGATCTAATATGTATCTGATATCATATAAAGTTCTGATCACACCATCAAAAATCTTAATTCTGATGTTCCCTATGCCGATGACTCTGCAAGTCGCATCATTTCTCATCAACCCTGAACCAGAATCCACTACCCTGTAAATGTCAAATCACTCCTTGTTTGGATTCATGTGATATAAACATGCAAAGTCTAAGATCCATGCATCCATCAACTGCTCCGTACTCGACATAACTGATAGCATATCTCCATCACCGTTCTCTGAGTTTTCTTCAACTATATTTACAGACTTTGCAGAAATACCTTTGTTAGTTGTAACATGTGTCTTTATTTCTGGACAATCTCTCTTTATATGGCCTTTGCCTCCACACTTGTAGCACGCGATTACCTTCTTCCTTCTTGACTTAGAACAAGCCTTGTTATCGCGGCTTGATCCATACCAAGTTTTGCTCCTACAACACTCTTGGTTACTATTCACCACTAGGGATGGAAATAGGCCAGGCCAAGCCAGGCTTTTGCCTTAACAGGCCAGACCTGTATAGTTACAAAATGGCCTGAGCCTGGCATGTGGCCTGTTAAAGGCTTTGTTCTTGGCCTAAACCTGGCCTGTTCAATAACCTGGCCTGGCCTGCGACCTGTTTACAAAGTCTGTAAGTTAGAACACTTTATACAGGCCAACAGACCAAAGCATTAAATAGGCCGAAAACTAACCTTGACAGGCCTTGCATCATACAAGCCTCAAAACAGGTCTTGCATCATATAGGTCTCAAAACAGGTCAAGCCTACAAATATATACATATGTATCTAATCTTAACAGCCCCAGGTCAGTCTATCAGACTTGGTAGTCTTTATATTGAACCTGGGCCTGGCCTGATAAGAAAAATAAGCTTTGAAACAGACCTAAATATTATCCTATTTCTAAACAAGCCAAGCCAGGCCAGGCCGCCTGGCCTATTCCATACCTATTCACCACTAGTCCTTCTTGAGAAACTTCGTCACTTGCTTTTTTCCTATGATGAAAGTCCAACAAAGCACCGGTGACTTCCTCCAATTTAAGAGTTTCTTTTCCCCACATCAGAGTAGTAACCAAATTCTCGTACGTAGGAGATGAAGGTAGAGAATTCAACATCAGTGTCTTGTCTTCGTCCTCGATCTTCACATCAACCCACTTCTGATTGCTCACAATCTGGTTGAATACGCTGATGTGCTGGCTCAGATCGGTTCCCTCTGTCATCATCAACTCGAATAATTTCTACTTAAGATACAACTTGTTTGTCAATGGTTTTGACATGTACTGACTCCTCGTCCATGACATGTTACATCACATCATCCATATGCCAAAGCCTGATTGTTGCCACTTTCTTTGCCTGAAGTTCTTCCCAATCTAATCTTTGCATGCTTTCCGGTTTCCTTTCTCCTAGAGTTTTCATCATGCCTTGCTGTACCAACAAGTCCTTGACTCTCCTCTGTCATAATCTGATGTTTTCGGTTTCATCAAACTTCACCATATCAAACTTCACAGAAGACATCCCCGACATATTGAAGAAATATGCCAAAACCTCGCTCTGAAATCAATTGTTGCGCAAAACGGGAGCAACAACCTCTCAACTTCTAATGCATGGAAAAAGAGGAAGAGAGAAAAGGTCGCACGGAGCAACAAGACAAAGACATATAAAGAGAAAGAAAAACATGAGGAAGAAGAAGAGGAAAGAGAAGAAGGAGAAAAAGAATTACTGTGATTCGGCAGCATGCCTACTCCACAAAAAGGTCAAAGGTTTATTAGAATTCTCTCTACATAAAAGAATACATATTATTCTCTTAATCATAATGATTATGATAATCCAATAAGTTTACACTATAAATAATGTCTAAACCCAGATCTGATAAAACCGTAACAGAATTTTATTAAGAAAAATCTTAATTGAATTTTGTTGAGAATAATCTTAACAAATTTTTCTTCCACGACATCCCTTATTCAGATAGGAGTCACCCATCAACAAGAATAATAATAAGTTCATTGTTAGTGAAAGTAAAAACTGATCAACATTCCTTTCTGCATGGTTTTTATGACAAATTTTCAGCATATCCAATAACCACATTACAACTATCATTCTTCATGGTTAAGTATTACAAGATAAGTAGAGAGCATAAACACAACCACTTCCCAACTTTGAAGTTTTACTATTTATATTTTTTATACAATTAAGAATTTCTTTTTGATCTGAAATAAGTTTGTTTAAGTTCAGAGGAAAGGAATCAGCAAAATTAGAATTTTACCGTTGATATGCATGCATTAGTTGATTCGGCAAAAGCAGTTAAGTACTGTTTTTGTTAAGGCCCACTATGAAAAAGCACACAAGATTGTGAGGCATACCATCTGATGGAGCTCCAGTGCCTTGTCCTTGTTACAGATGAACTTGGTCAGAATACTCGGTCGGTATCTGTCTGCCCAAACATACTGCTTTTCCTCAACTGAGCCTGTGCTCAGGGCAGCCGTCATCTTAGCAGTGTCCTGATTTCCGGAACTGGCGATGGCATAAGCAGGACCATTGGAATCTCCCGATCGAGGGAGGACCGGAGACAATTCGCTCTCCATCAAGGACTTCCTCCCCGGTGAAGTAGAGTCAGTCTCGCCCTTCGTCCCACTCTCCTCCCCGCGCATCGACAACTCAGGAACCGGGGCAAGACCAAAAATATTGGTTGAAGGAGAGCCATCCAAGATAAGTGAAGCCCCGACGGAACATCGGTCGAAGAAGAAGGAGAATCCAAGACCCTGAATCTCAACGGTCGATGCAGCGGAGGCGGGTACTTCGGAGCGGGAGCCCGGGAGATCCTGGCGGCGTCCAGGGCTGAAGCCTAGGCTCAGAAGGTGTATAACGGGGCGCTTTCGGAGGAACCGCTCCTCCGACAAAAAGGAGGAGCGGGCGGCGGAGAACTCGAAAAGCAGACTGCCAAGGTCGGACGAAGAAGCGATGGCGGGTTCGGAGGAGAAGCGGCGGATTGTATGCACAAGGGTGTTCATGGTGTCTGCGGAGGGCCGGCGACGATGGGAGCACGGAGAGAACGGAAGAGCGGAGCATCGTGGGGGAGGAAGGTCCGAACGGGAGGGAGAAGCTTTTGAAGGCGTAAAGCTTTAGTCACATCTTCTGTACCCTTCTTTCCATTGGGGGAATAGCATTTGTGGTCCCACATGGGATCGTTTCTGCAAAAGCTGGTATCCTTTTGAGTCACGCTTTAGGTGTAGTCGGACATCGAGATGGGCGCGGTAACCGAGGTGAACTATCAGAAGGGCGGAATGATCGGATGCAAGCGTACTTTCTTAAAATGATCCAAAACGCTTCATGCTGTCCGACCAATTTGGTGAAACTTCTCTGCGATACAGAAACGAGTTTTGGAGCGGATCCGAGTAGAAAATGTTCGAAGATAGGGAACGGTGACGTATAACAATCTCCGCGTATCATTATTTAAAAATTAAATTAAATATACAGTAAAAGGTAATTAATATTGTTTATTTTAGCTAAATGTGTAATTTATTATCGGTCTTTGGAAAACAGCCGTCTGCTTAATATCAAAACTCAAAAGGAAGCAACAAAAGGAAAGCGACTCCGACATAGAAAATTAATTAATTTAAGGAGAAAAAAAAAATCAAACTCGATGAGAGAGGGCGTCGCATTTCCCATTAGAATGGAATCAGCGTCCCATTTAACCTGAACCGTCTAAATTATTTTTAATTATTTAATTATTCGATGTAAAGATTAGTAATTAATTTTTACAGTTGTAGAAATTAATTCTAGCTTTGTCTATTTTAGTTTTGTTATTACGGTAAATAATTTTAGACCCTTGTATTTTTCTTTCGAGTTATATTTTACTATTTTATCCTTTTATTTAAAAAATAATATTTAATTTTCTTATTTTTTATCGAGTTATATTTTATCTTTTATATTTTCTATCAAATAGTATTTTGTCCCTATATTTAAAAAATAATATTTAACCCCTTTGAACAAAAGATATGAAAAAACTTATAAAAGACTATTATGATGTTGTTTGTCTTATAATTTTTTGATTGATTTCAAGAGGGAAAAAATATATTGAATTAATTATTATATTCTTCAATAAAAACTTATATAAAATTCATATATGCACTAGTATAAATAATAGAAAAGAAACAATTCTAAAAGAGATAAATAGTCAAAAACTTATTCCATCATTCTCACCAAATCAAAAAAAATCAGAATTCTAAATTGATGAACCAAAATCAATGAAGATGGAATAAGTTTATCATTAAAAATCTCTTTCTCATCATCAAATGTGACATACAAGGAAATAAAAGTGAAGTGTCGGTGTGACAAAATTATACCAATAAGCACATCAAAGATATTACAAAATCCAAGAAGTTTATATGTTATTTTGATTACAAGATTAGTACTTAAACATCTTAGGGAGTGTTTGGGAGAGCTTCTGCTATCTGCTTTTTAGATTATGGCTACACAGAATCACTTTTGAGTGTTTGAGAATGCTAGATTCTGCTTTAGCTTCTGTTATTTTGTTCAGAAGTTAGAAGCAAGAATTTGATGCTTCTACCTGCTTCTGCTTTTTTATTTATGATATAACATTAAAAAATAATATTTATATCCTTAAATAATATAATATTTTACTTGATTATCACTTTACTTGATTGTACTAATATTTATTTTTAAATAAAATTTTATATTTTAAATAAAATTTTATATTTTTATAAAATTTCAATCATATTGTACATTTAGAGAATTATATATATATATATATATATTATATTTATATAAATTATATTATTTTTTATTTTTTTAATTTTTTTTATTAATTTTATATATTTTTTCAAATATTCAAATTATAAAAAAATTAATTTTAATACTATATTTAAAATATAATAATAATTATATCACTATTTAAAATATAATAATAATAATTACGTGAACAAATTATTGATAGTATCGAAATTATATTTAAATAATTAAAAAATGATTAATTTATATAGTTTAAGGATATTATTGTCATTCAATTAAAAATTAAGCTTGGAAGCAATTATTCTCCCAAACACTCAAACTTTATCTTGTATCAGCTTTTGGCTTCTATTTTCAAACACTGCTTATTTTAGCTTCTTACTAACTTCAAGATAGTCACTACAAGAATCACTTTTCAAGAAGTAAAAGCTCTCCCAAATACTCCTTTAATATACTACATAAATTCAAAATCACTAGCATTTAATGGATGTCAACTATTATTTGCATATAAAAAAATAATGGATGTGGGTTCTTCCGGTAGATAGATAAAATAGAAGAAGAAACATAAAAACCTACATCCATCATTTTTCTGCATGTACCAGAAGAACTCACATCCATCATTTTTCTGTATGTAAATAATAGTTGACATTCATTTGATGTTAGTGGTTTTGGATTTATATGGTATGTTAAGATGAGCAGTACTAACCTTGTAGTCATAATAGCATATAAACTTCCTTCCTAGATTTTGTAATGTCTTTGATTTGTGTATTGGCGTAATTTTGTCACACAAACACTTCACTCCTACTTCATTCCCAAACAAGGTTACCACTCATGATGTTGGGTGTTCGGATTAGGGGGATAGGAGTAATTCGCCACTCGTGATGTCTTGAGAAGTCCATTGAACCTTATCACTTAGAGGAAAGAGAAGTCGTAACAAGATATCCGTAAGTGAACTTATGGAAGGATCATTACTGAGAAATCGATGGATGATTGTGAAAATGTGAATGTGCCCATTGTAGAAATTGAGAAAAGAAAAGTAGTCGTCCTTTTATTTAACCAAAAGTAATTTAGAAAGAAAGAATACATAGCCTTATATAGATGGGTTAAGAAACTCTAACCCCTAAACTAAAAGGAAAAGACTAAAATGCCCTAAAAACTATAAATAAATAATTATAATATATATAATCTAACATCTTCCCTCAAACTCACGATACTAAAGCTAGAAGCATTGAGAGTTTGTCAAACAAAAAATTGAAGCGTGAAGTGGAATCAGCCTTGGTAAACATATCAGCTATTTACAGCGAGGAAGGGACAAAAGACAGCGTAATAGTGCCAAGCTGTAGATGATGACGAGTGAAATGACTATCAATCTCAATATGTTTTGTTCTCTCATGAAAAACTGTATTGCAGGCAATCTGGATGACACTTTGATTATCACAATGAAGGGCGGTAGCTTGTCGAAGAAAAATTCTCATATCTGCAAGCAAACAATGTAGCCAAACAATCTCACAAGTGGTGATAGCCATGCACGATACTCAACTTCTGTGGAAGATCTGAAAATAACATCTTACTTCTTACTCTTCCAAGAGATAAGTGAGTCTCCAAGAAAAACACAAAAATCGGTAGTGGACTTATGATTCGTAGAGTCACCTCCCCAATCAGCATCAGAGTATACACATAACTGTAACGAGGAAGTAGAAGGGAATAAGAGACTCTGAAACTGAGTTCCCCGAAGATATCGAAGAATACAAAAAATAGCAGATCAGTGAACTATGGTAGGTGCAGAGACAAACTGACTAACCACATGCACAACATATGCAATATCAGGACGAGTCACAGTGAGATAAATCAAGCTTTCCATAACTGTATAATAGAGGCTAGGATCTGGCAAAGGAGAACCATCTGATAGAGAGTATCGAGCATTGGTCTCAAGGGGAGTATCAACTATCTTGTTGTTAGTGAGACGCGCACGCTCAAATAGATCAACAATATATTTTGACTGAGACAAGAGATAACCTTTTGGAGAAGAGGTGATCTCGATCCCCAGAAATAGTGTAGTAAACCTAAGTCTTTCATAGCAAAGCAATGAGCTAATTCAAACTTCAAAGACTCAATTTCATCAAAATCATCACTAGTACTTATCATGTTATCCACATATAAAGATAAAAGTATACAACCTACATGCGTACACTTAACAAATAAAACCGAATCATGATCACTGGTATGAAAGCCAAGAGAGGTAATCACCATGGAGAACTTAACAAACCAAGCACGAGGTGCATGTTTGAGTCCATGGAGAGTTTTGTGAAGCTTGCAAACTTCACCAGATTGGTGAGCAACTCGAAGGGCAAAAGTTTTCATATAATCTATGCTATATTCCTGAGAGTAACCTTTAGCAACAAGGCAAGTTTTATATCGTTCGACAGAATCATCAGATTTAGTTTTGATCTTATAGACCCAACAAGAACCAATGACGCATTTTCTTGGTGGCAGAGGTATTAGATCCCAAGTATATGTATGATGTAGAGTAGTTAATTCCTTATCCATAGTATTCTGCCAAAGTGGGTTATCAACAACTACTATAGGACAAAGGCTCAGAAAGATGATGAATAGAGGTGATAAAAGAAGCAAAATAACTAGAATAACAAGAATAAGCAAAATCAGGTAGTTTAGAAGACTTACGATGACGTGTAGACCGACGAATGGGATTATCCACAATCTCGCCAAGTGATGGAACAGTCGCAGGAGGGGGAGGGGGAAGACGACATCTCGAGAGTACCAGATTCAACGGAGCTATCATGAGGAGCTGTGAGAGAGGCTTTATCGATGTCAATACTCAAGGGATCAATGTGAATAAGATCTGCATGTGTCATGTCATGTGATAGAGGAGGTATGGAGAAGAAAGAAATATACTCAAGGAACATAACATGATGAGAGATATATAATTTTTTACTGACTGGATCAAAACAACGATACCCCTTTTGACCAATACCATAACTAAGAAAGACACACAAAGTAGACTTAGAGGATAACTTATCACGCTCGACATGTGGTCGTAGAACAAAATAGGTATAACCAAAAACATGTAAAGATGAATAATCAAGAGCACGCCCATATAATTTTTGAAAAGGAGACAAACATGAATTCTGAGAAGTTGGAATCCTATTAATTACATGACCAGCAGTAAAAACTGCTTCTCCCCAAAAGACACTAGGAACATATGCATACAATAAGAATGAGCGGGTTGCCTCAACAAAATGTTTATGTTTTCTCTCTGCAACCCCATTCTGTTTAGGTGTTTCTCGACACAAGGTTTGATATATAGTACCTTCTGATGCAAGTAAACGAGAAAAAGTATTGGAAGTATACTCACCTCCTAAATCACAACGAAAACACTTGATAACTGCTGAATGTTGAGTTTTGACAAGAGCTTTAAAGTCATTGAAAATGGGAAGATAATCAGATCTATGTTTCATAAGATAAATCCAAACATAAATAGTGCAATCATCAATAAAGAAAACATAATATTTTGATCCCCCTTTGTAACAATAGGATAAGACCCCATACATCGGAATGTACAAGATCAAAAAGATTAGGAGAAAAAGATAAAATTAATTTTATGAAAGGTAACGTAGAGAATTTTGCCAGTTTACAACCACTACAATCAAAAATATTATGACTTTTTAAATGTCCTAATACTCCAGATGAAGCTAAAAATTATAAACGGAACGCTGAAACATGACCTAGACAAGTATGTCATAAATAGAAATCAAAAGAAGAATGACTCAATCAAAAGGATGATAGATCGACACCAGAAGCTGCAACACCTGGTACTTGAAGTTGATCCAAGACATAGAGTCTCCCTTTCCTACGACTTGTCCCAATCACCTTCTGAGATAGTGGGTTTGTACATGACAATTGGATAAAGAGAAAAAGATTATATATCCAGACTCACACAATTGACTAACAAAAGCAAGATTATGTGTAAAACTAAGAACATAATAAACTTCAGGAAAAGACAAGCAAGTTGTAACAATAAAACCGATACCTACTAATGACATTGAGGTACCCAGAGACGGATCTATTTATGGGCTATACTGGGCTATAGCCCAGCCCTACCAACCAAAAAAAAAAAATAAGTGGCATCCTAAACCTTTGATTTACTCCCATCTGGCCATCTCCAACACGCGTGCTTGCGTGAGGCGTGCTCCTTCGACGAGACGGCGAAGGGGCGAAGAGCGAAGGCAAACCGCGCCTTCGACGAGACTGCATCGGCACTGTCGGAGTGACTCCACTGCATCGGTGTTTGCATCGGCACAGCCGCACCAGCCCGTGCTTCGCTTGCGGTCGGACAGGTGACCCTAAATGGCTAAATCCCTAATATTTTCTTCTTCTCCTTTTTATGGTAATCGGCTTGTTCGCAATCGCCTCCGAGGCTTCGACTGCCGTTGTCAAGGTCGTCGACGAGTAGCCAAAGGCCCAAAGCATGCCGCCTCGCTGCGGGCCTGCGGCTTTGCTAGCTCGCTGCCAAATTAAAGCATCAGATGTTGGCTGTTGCGGGCCTGCGGCGTAAAGATTTGCTATTTGCTAGCTCGCTGCCAAAATCGGCGATGTGTCCTAGGCTAGCCATATTGGTTTTGGCGTTTTGCTTTGCCGTTTTCACGTTTTGGACCTTTGGTGTTTTCCCAAAGCAGCAGGGCCCATGCTAATTTACAAATTAGTAATTACAATTTACAATGATTTATAATATGTTTTTTTATTGATTATCATTATTTACATCACTTAGAAAATCAAATTACAGTAGTATTACTGATTTATTGCATTTGATTTTGTCAATATTTTTCAATTCAATTGCTTTTAACTGTTAGTATTTTATCATAGAGTAAGATTATAATTTATATTTTATCTCAAACTCACGGTACATTGAGCCATTGGTAAAATATTACTTATTTATTTATTTGATTATTTATTTAGGGATTTAATTTGAACTATTTCAGGATGGAATATCAATCTGCTGCGAAGAAAGGAAAGACATTAATATCATCTTTCTTTAAAAAGAGAGATCGTGAAACTAGTGAAAGCACTTCAATTCCTACTACAATAGAAAATCAATCCATTCCTAGTATTCAAATTCCTTCAATTTCTTCTCCGAGCGAAGACCATCAATCATCCTCTGCTTGTATTGAACGAGATCCGGGAAAAAGAAAACAAATATGTGAATATAATGTTAATATGCGAGATGAGATAAGACGCTCTTATCTAAGGATGGGGCCTTATCAACCAGATATGTTGGAGTATCCGGCTACAAAATTTGGAAGTCAAAATCGTCGGTTTCAGAAAAAATGGTTTCAGAAATTTCATTGGTTGGAGTATTCACCTTCAACAAATAAGGCATATTGTTTTTATTGTTTTCTTTTTCTGAATGATATTAATTCATCTAATATCTCAGCACTAGTAGATGAAGGATTTGACAATTGGAAAAGGGTAAACCAAGGGAAAACATGTGCATTTCTTGCCCATATTGGTTCTGTAGCTTCTTCGCCTCATACTATGTGTGAGAGAAAGGCTGAAAATTTGATGAGACCATCTCAACATATTGATAATGTGATGCATGCTCAAGCTAAAGAGGAAAAAGAGAAAAATCGTTTACGTTTGAAGACATCAATTGTCACTATTCGCTGGCTAGCACTTCAAGGTTGTGCCTTCAGAGGTAACGATGAATCTCTATCTTCATCTAATCGTGGGAATTTTCTTGAATTGGTGAAGGCTTTTGCAAATATGAGTACGGAAATTCATGAAGTTGTACTCGAGAATGCTCCAAAAAATGCTCAATATATCGCTCCAGAAATTCAGAAAGAGATTTTACATATTATGGCCAATAGAGTACGACAGATAGTTCGTGACGAAGTTGGAGATAAATTCTTTTGTATTCTTGTTGATGAAGCACGAGATATATCTAAACGGGAGCAAATGGCCATTATCTTGAGGTTTGTGAACAATCATGGGATTTTGTCAGAAAGATATTTTGCCATTAAAAGTGTTAGTGACACTACCTCATTGAATCTGAAAAGAGAAATATCAAATGTTCTTGTTAATCATGGCCTACAAGTTAAAAAATTAAGAGGTCAAGGATATGATGGTGCTAGCAATATGCGTGGCGCGTGGAATGGACTTCAAGCATTATTTCTCAGAGATTGCCCTTATGCATACTATGTTCACTGTTTTGCTCATCGACTACAACTAACATTGGTTTCTGCAGCCAAAGATGTCAGTGTTATTTGGGAATTCTTTTCTCATTTGGACAATATTGTCAATATTATCACTTCTTCTACTAAGCGCATTGCTGAGTTACATACTGCACAAAGAAATGAAATCGAACATATGTTGGCAATTGGAGAACGTGATTCTTGGAGTGGGGCCAATCAGATTGGTAATTTACAGCGTGCAGGAGCTACTCGTTGGAGTTCTCACTATGACTCAGTAAAAAGCTTGATAGGTATGTATGCTGCAACTTGTAAAGTTTTTGAAGTTCTTAGTGACTATTCTCCAAATGGAAGAGCTAAGGCTGAAGTTCGGGGAATTTACAGAAACATGGCAAGTTTTGAATTTGTGTTCATTTTGCACTTAATGCATAAAATTATGAGAACAACAGATGCTCTTTGTCAAATTCTTCAAAGAAAATCTCAAGACATTTTGACTGCTATTAGATTTGTCTCTACGACCAAAACCATCCTTCAAAAACTTAGAGAATGTGGGTGGGAAGAATTTCTTCATGAAGTGAAAGTCTTTTGTTCGAGACATGAAATTGATGTGCCTGACCTTGATTGCCTATATAAGATTGGTCGTTCTCGTCAGCAAATTACAGTTGAGCATCATTATCACTTTGATGTTTTTAATGTAGCAATAGATTTCGTCTTGATAGAGTTAAATACTCGGTTCAATGAGTCATCAGTGGAACTTCTTTC
Organism: Boesenbergia rotunda; assembly: GCA_024364735.1. Lineage (NCBI taxonomy): Eukaryota > Viridiplantae > Streptophyta > Magnoliopsida > Zingiberales > Zingiberaceae > Boesenbergia > Boesenbergia rotunda. The sequence goes on along the minus strand of JAGFNQ010007820.1, from coordinate 505,964 downwards.
TCTTAGTACAGCTTTAGATCCTAAAAATTCATTTGAGTCAATTAACAGTGATGATATTTGCAAACTTGCAAAGAAGTTTTATCCTGAAGATTTCACAAATCAAGACATCATTGCCTTGGAATATGAATTGGTGCATTATAAACTTGATGTGATGCAAAATTTGAAGGTTTCTACTCTTGTTGAGTTGTGTCAGCAATTGACTGAGAGTGGGCGGTCAAAGGTTTATATTATGTTGACTAGATTGATTCATCTTGTCTTGACATTACCTGTTTCTACAGCCACTACTGAGCGAGCTTTTTCAGCAATGAAGCATGTGAAAACAACACTTCGCAATAAAATGGAGGATGATTTTCTTGAAGATTGTTTGACACTCTATATTGAACGAGATTTAGCTAAAGATATAGATGTAGATTCTATTATAGATGAATTTTATGTTTCAAAATCTCGTAGGGCACAACTTTGTTGAACAGTATAATGTAATAACTTTTTTGTTATATATCGATAGAATTTATTATACATTTTTAATAATAATATATACTGTATTATATTCGGTTAAGCCCTCCCTAACTATAATTTCTGGATCCGTCCCTGGAGGTACCATTAGCAGTCACAATTGATAAAGATAAATTAGGAGATAAAGTGATAAAAGATGACAAGTTAGATGACATATGATGAGAGATTCTAAAATTTAAGAGCCACGAGGAAGAAGATATACCTGATGTACCAGAGGATGACAAACCTATAAGAGAAGAAACAGACATGCCAGAGGACTGTGAAGCAAGGAATTGTTAAAATTGCTCAAGCATATATGGATCTAAAGAGGGGTCAGCCACTGCATTACTAGATTGAGGTAGTCGATTATCAGATTTCCATGAAACATTTTGATGTATCACTAATGGCTGTTGAGGTCGTTGTTGCTGATATTGTTGTTAGGGGTGGTCATTTACCTTTTTTCAATAATAATGGACACTGAGATTTTCAGTGTTCTTTATTTTTGCAATAAACACATTCATCATTAGAAACTTTCAAAGTCGATTTATTTTGATTATGAGGTGAAGGCCGTTGTGGTGCTGCAAAAACTAATGGCGTAGATGGTGCAGTAGTTCTTTTATCAACCTAAGACTTAAGGCGAATCTCCTCTGCAAGCAATTCATGTACCACTGAATCTACAGAAGGGAGAGAATTACGATGCAAAATTATTTCACGCAATCCTTCAAAATCTTCACGAAGAGCCATCAAGAATTGGACCAGATATTGCTCTTCTCTACGAGTAATTTAAGCTAGAAATATTCGTAATTTTGAGGATTCTTTGAGTGCCAATTAATCCCATAGTTATGACATAACAGAATAAAAGTCTTGGATACTCATATCTTGCTGTCGAAGTGCATGAATATTTGCTTCTAACTTATATTGTTTGGTAAAGTTAGACTGCGTGTATAGTCTTACCAGATGATCCCAAACCTCTTTGGCAGTCTAATACTTAGCCAATTGAGTACCAATGGAGCATGTAACAAAATTATTAATTCACGTAATAATCTTCGCATTATCAGTCTTCCATATATCCATTGACTTTGCATAATTAGCAGCATTGTTATCTGTAAGTTTACTTCGCACGCCTGAAATATATCCCCATATAAATTTTCTACGTATGAAATTTTTCATAACATATCCCCAATACGAATAATTTTTTCCAATCAATTGGACACTAATATATTGAAACGAATCATTTATACGACCACTCATGGTGACAGAATAAATAGTGCTCACGAATAACCAAATGGTGAACAAAAACAAGTTGATGCAAGAACAAAAGAAACCTACGAAAACTGTGGATTGAATTAGCAATCCTTCAATCGAATAATCAAAATCATAAAGAACCTTGCTCTGATACCATGTAGAAATTGAGAAAAGAAAAGTAGTAGTCTTTTTATTAAACCAAAAGTAATTAGAAAGAAAGAATACATAGTCTTATATAGATGGGTTAAGAAATCCTAAACCCTAAACTAAAAGGAAAAAAACTAAAATGTCCTAAAAGCTATAAATAAATAATTATAATATATATAATCTAATACCCATTTCCTTGCCTTATGTTGGTGGGCATTGACCGTAGCTCTGTGCAATCAACACTAAGGAACAATGAACTCAAAAGCAGAGGACCCTTGGCATGCGTAGGGAACCCGATGCGTCGGAGATTCCTGGGAATCAAATGACTCTCTGCAATGGATATCTTGGCTCTTGCATCGATAAAAAAGATAGTAAAATGAGATACTTGGTGTGAATTGTAGAATCTCGTGAACCATTGAGTCTTTGAATGCAAGTTGTGTTCGAGGCCTTGTGGGCGAGCACACGCCTGCTTGGGTGCCATGGCATTGTCGCCTTTGCTCCATGTGTTGTTGGTGTAAGCATGGAAATTGGTCTCGCGTGCCCTCGGAGCACAATTGGTTGAAGATTGGGTAGTCGATAGTCGTTAGGCACAATGGGCGTTGGTCGCCGTAAACGGGAACAGAACATCGTCCTCATCGTTTTGGGATGAGCCCTCAAAAGACCCTATGTGATTGTGATATTGGATGAAAGTGTCATGTCCATCAACTTGTAGCCCCAAGTCAATGAGGTCACCCGTCGAGTTTAAGCATATAAATAAGCAGAGGAGGAGAAACTTATGAGAATTCCCCTATTGACAATGAGTGTACGAGGATAAGCCCGGCTTGAAAATTAACACTTGAATCCGTTCGAGTTGTAGTATGAAGAAGTATCCTCAGTGACGGATCAAGCTCAAATCCCTTGGAATAGATGCCGGTAGGGTGAGAGTCTCGTCTGGCTCGGACAATGCTACATGGCGAGGCATTGTCGTCGAGTTGGGTTATTTGAGAATACATTCATACAACCCTAGTTGGACGGTAAATTTGGTTTGGGGCACTCCTTTAAAAATAATATTTCGACGAGTAAAATAAATAATTGAGATTTCACGATGCTTATTACAGTTTCAATGAATATTATTTCATCAAAATCGACCATATAAAAATCAACATGTATCGCTTATTACGTTTTGAATGAATATTATTTCATCAAAATCGATCATATAAAAATTAGCATATGCCTTCTATATATCGTAAAACTACCACGGTGACTTTTATATTATTTGAATATTATATTTTTAATAATAATTTGATAAAATAATATTTTATTAAGTAAAATAAACATGTAAATTTTATAATGTTGATTACATTTAAAATGAATATAATTTAAATATTTAATCATAATCCAACATATAACAATTGATGGGTAGTTTTTATAATATACCTGTTAATTTCCACAGGTTATAAAAAAATCATTTGATTTTTTTAAAGAGACATTAATGTGATGTTTTTCTTAATTTGAGGGTCCTTTTTATTTTTTTTTACCTTAATTAAATTCAAAATAATCAATAAAAAAATAAAATATACAATATTTATTTATTGTGATAAACATTGACTAATATAGCCGTGCACGGTTTGGCTGTTCCTTCTCGGCGTTTGACGCCCCGATTAAAAGACGGAAACGAAAAGGGTAAAAGAAAAAAAGAAAAATAAAGAAAGGGGGAAAAATGCCGGCTTGGAGCGTCGCAGACAGTTCAGTGCTACTCCCACCGTCTTCCGTCGCCGGATTTAGAGCGCCTCCGGTGAACTTCAAGCTCTTCGCCTCCTCCTTCTGTGGATCCGATTCCAGGGCCCATCTCTCCAACAAGGTAAATTTGTTTCCAGCTTCACGGCTTTTTGTTCTTTCATCCTCTGGTTTCCACCCTGTTTTTTGAGAAAGAGGAAGAGTATCATGAAATCTGATAAAAATAAAAGTTGTTCACGTTTACGGTTGGAATTCATTTAGTCTCTGTCCATTCATTCGGAGACATCTAAGCTCAGATTTGTCTTTCTAGGGTTCAGCTTGGACCGAAATTCGTGGATCTCTTTTTGCTTGATTCCAGTTGATTTAATTCTCCTTCCTTTTTGTGAAGCTTGGGTCACTGTTTTTTTTTTATTATTAATCATGGATATTATTCACCTTTGTTTGAGAAGTGTGAGGGGCGGAGTTTACTGAACTGGAAGGTCGTTTTGCCATTTTAGACATGTTATGTGAGCAAAAGATATAATTTTCGACTACTCTGTTTGAATGCATATATCAGTTTTCAATTTCTCTAATTTCAGTGATTTTTAAACATTCACTAGGTTGTATTGAACGGAAATCCAAGCGATGATACTAATCGGTAGTAAGCATAACTTGACATTGCACATGGTATCTAGTTATTCTGTTTCCTTTGCAGTCTGAGCAGGATTGCATCATCCCATTTCAAGTCTCATGTTCTGGCTTCTGAGCAGATTTATTAATAAGCTGTTTTGTGAATATTATTTAGGCCCTAAGCCAGAGTTGTATTATACCTTGGTTTCTAGAGTAATGTGTAAACTTTATGTGTATGGATATAACCAAATATTTTTATGTGATTAAGTTTCATTAGTTATACAGTATTACATTATGTTCAGAAGAGGAGTAAGATCCATCTAGTTGAGCTCAAATGATTGTGAATCATGGTTTGCTATATTGCTGTTATTTGATGGAGACATTGTCTTGTTAACTAAATTATTAAAACCAATGCATCCATCTATGAGTATGTGGAGTTAGATTTCCAGAGAGAGAATAACACGTAATGATTCTTGAATGTGGCCATTACTTTTCATTTTCTACACCATGGACTGATCAAGAATACAAAAGAACGCTTGCATCAATCTTCCAGACCTTTAGCTAATTCCTCTACATCTTGAGACATCCTATCAGAAGAAAGTTAGCTAGAACTGGGGGCGAAGGCCATCTACCTCCAGATTTACCTAGTAGGACAATCAGGGGAAGGCCATTTACCTCCATGATTAGTCAGGTGACACCTGTATTTATTTTTTGTAAAAAAAAACTACTTGGGGTTGATATGTTAATGAATGCTATTTCCCTTTTCAAGTAGCAATGTGATCATCATGCATATCGACTATGGTTGTTTGCCTGAATAGTTGCTGAATGATATTCAAAGTACATGATTGTGACTTGGATAAAATGCCCCAGAAATGCAAACCATAATGGAAGCCATAAAGTTTCTGGTGCTAAGTGCTTATATCTATCCCCCACTTTTGATTGTACTGATGGCATATAGGAGAAATTTGTACATTTATACAATAACAGGAAGTATTGTTTCACAACTAGTTCAGCAAGCATTGTTTCACAACCACTGGGGGTCCATAGGATAATGTAAATCTTTTATGTTCTAATTTTTCCTCTTACATCTGTGTCTGGCTGGCCAGTTTAAGTACTTTCACAGGATCAAAGAACTCGTCTCCGCTTTCTGTCTTTTGTCGATGTCATCTGTTCATTATTTCTTATTATTTATTGTCCTCATGTTTTTTCAAGATTTGTGCTTCTATTGGGTGGCCGAGAATAGGATTTTATGGCAGGAATCACAGGACAAAAAGCATAAAGTTGAGAGCAGTGCAAAATTCTAGTGATGGTCAAACACCAATTGCTCCCCTTCAATTTGAATCTTCAACAGGTCAGTTTCTGTTTCAAATGATGCAAACCCACCCACATCTACTCCCTGCAGCCATAGATCAGCAGCTCGAGACGCTTCAATCTGATGTTGATGTTGAAAAAGCAAAAACTCCAGTATCTTCCCAGGAACTCCTCCTTTACAGGTTGGTGAATAAGTTAAAGGATTTTTAACCTTTTCGGATATAATTCCACTTCCTAAAGTCAGGGAAGTGTAACAATATATTATGTTTCCTAAGTTTATATTTATCCGCTGGCAGCTTATTAGTGAGTTATGCTCCTGACAATATACAGGAGAATTGCAGAAGTTAAAGAGAAGGAAAGGAGGAAGACACTGGAGGAGATTATCTACTGCCTGATCATACAAAAATTTATGGAAAATGAAATTCATATGATCTCTACTATAGTAACCTCCCCAGACCCTACATATGTAATGGACTCATTGCCCAATCAAGAACATAAATTGGAAAAGATACACTCTCCCGATGCACTGGAGATGATACAAAGTCATTTATCCCTTATTCTTGGAGAAAGAGTTGTCGGTCCCCTCACTACTGTCGCCCAAATTAGCAAACTAAAGCTGGGGAAGCTTTATGCAGCCTCCATCATGTATGGGTATTTTCTCAAAAGAGTTGATGAAAGATACCAGCTTGAAAGGAGTATGAATACCCTTCCAACAAAATCCAAGGGACCGAGAATGTTTGGTGAATTGAAACCTAACCCACTATGGGACTGGGAATCCATGGTGCAGATTTCAACAGATGGGGATGATGATAGTAGTGACTCCAAGGATTACATGTTGAGATCCTATGTGATGTACCTAGATGCAGAGACATTGCAGCGATACGCAACCATAAGATCAAAGGAGGCTATTTCATTGATCGAAAAGCAGACACAGGCCTTGTTTGGGAGGCCAGACATTACAGTGTTAGAGGATGGATCTCTCAAAACTCAAAATGATGAAGTGGTGGGGATAACATTTTCGGGTCTAACAATGCTGGTCTTGGAAGCAGTTGCACTAGGGACTTTCCTTTGGGAAGCTGAGACCTACGTTGAATCAAAATACCACTTCGTCTCAAGTTGAATTGGGTGACAACATTATGGTTGTTATTCCGAGCAAGGGCTCATTCTGGGAGGGTTTTCTCAGTGCAACTGATCTTACTGGAGAAAAGGAGGAGGAACTAATCATGTTTAAAGTATCCTCTTTGCATTTGTACAACTATATGACTGCAAAACTGGCACAAAATATATAAATGTGAATTACATCAAAATTTCAAATTGTCGTTGTTTTTCAAATTTAATAATTGCTTGTAAATTGGTTGCTTAAACTTCAGTTGTTCAAGCGTATTGTTTTTAGGAATTAGTTCATTTAGATAACATCTAATCATACATTCTAAATTTTCTTTAAGTGTTTTCTACTTGCCTTCTATGTTTCTTATTAGATCCACTTTCCTATTTGTATTTTCCTAAAATTGTACAGGACAGATTTGCTATTCCATGTTCCCAAGCTTCCCTCCATCCCCCATTGTTCATCTTTTGGGGACATTTTTCTCTACTTCATGTGGACTGCAATGAGCTCCATCATCAATGCCTTGTTCTCTCAACTCGCCAACAAGTCACGACTAGCGCAACCGATACATGTTCAGTAGTTGGCTAATGATACCTTCAATGACACAAGATGAGCAAGGGGATGGAGGGAATCATGTATATGGTTTAAGGGAATCATGTCATATGGAATGCGATGAAGCCAGGCCAATTTGCCAAAAAACAAAACAAAAAAAACAGGTGAATAAATAAGGATTTAGTTAAAGGAGCAACTCACATGAAGAACACATCATCCTGCTCAACTGCCAAGTATCCATTGAATTGAATGGTGGCAGTAGGAGGAATAGGGTCCACACCACATGGATTGATTGTCCTTCCTCATCTGTCAGTTTGGCGAGCTAAGAATCCAGAAAAGCAGTTGGTTGTTGAGTCAGCATTTGGAAAAATATAAGTTCCCAACTCAAATTTGTCAACCTTTCAAAGAGAAATCCTGTGAAGAATACTTCCTTCAATAGACTCTGAGAATAAGATATCTCCATGAACAGTAAGGAAAGGATGGAAGTTGATATCCAAATTCTCTGAACCTCATGGTATCGTTGGATGTCTACAAAAGTGCTTGTCTCTATACCCCTGTTTTCCATTCAATTCAATCCCAGCAAATTGTCAACAACTATCCACCAATCTTTAATCATCAATTTATTGCCCGACAAGTTCTTCATCATCCCAACAGGCACCCACCGTCTCCTTTTCATAAATTAATTTAGAGGACCACCAAGCAAGCAAAATTTGAAGAATCAAGGAATCCAATAGGTATTTATAATGTATGGCTACGTACACTATAATTAATAATACTATGTAACAACAAAAAGAATATACGCTAATTCACAATTGAATTCAGGCATTAATAGTTAATCTCGCCGTCGGGCCTCGGCTTCCGGCTCTGGCGGCGGGACCTCCGGAGGTCGTGGCGGAATTTGGAATTGCCGGAGTCGAGGAATCGGGTCTGCTCCGAGGGGACGATGTCGCAGTCCGGGAAGGGGACGGGGTAGCGCTTGGTGTCGTAGCAGAAGGAGTATGTCATGTGGCGCTTCCGGAAGCGCCTCATGGCGTCGCGCTTGCGGGGGGTCATGACGGCGAGGTCGGAATCGCGGAGTTCGTCCTGCGCGTCCGCGCAGCGGCGGGCGGAGTCGACGAGTTGGATCGGGTCGACTCGGCAGCCGCGGAGGACGAAATCAGAGAGGTCGGCGACGAAGGGGGCGTACTTGTAGTTCACCTTGTACTTGCCGTTGGCCGTCGCCCACGTGGAGCCGTCCCAGATGGTGGCGTAGACCGACATCGGCTTCGACGGGTAGTCGCCGCCCATGGCGGCGCTCCGCACCACCTCGCGGATGGGCACGTCGTCGATGTAGAACCTGCAGAAGGGCAATCCGTGAACAATTTTTAACTACCGTTCGATGATCAGAAGCTAGCTGTTGGAGAAAAAACATCAAACAGCTTCGGAGCGGATTACTTACATGATGCGGTCGGCGGTCCAGAGGATGGAGTACTGGTGAGCCTCGGCGGTGGGATCAAACGGGAGGACGTAGCGCTCCTCGCGGCCGCGGCTGGTGCTTCCGTTGCCGTAAACGTTGGTCTGTATCCTCCAGTCGCGGCCGCGGATGTTGCCGAGGAACTCGAAGTCGAGCTCGTCGTGCGTCTTCTCGAACACGTCGCCGTTGGAAGTCTGAGTCACAAATACAACACCGCACCAAAACATTCAGCGCCACAACCAACCTCGTCGGATAAATCGATCGATTATGTTTTAACAGAGTGACATGATGCAGGTTGCAATCCATTCGATTTCTAGCGTTTCTACGACACCATTCCGCCGCTCTCAGTTCTAACTTGTTTCGATTTCAATTCGACAAAAAAAAAACCCTTTGCCATCTACTTCGATTCTTAACCGAACAATTTTCTGGAGATTAAAACACAAGAAAACAGAGGGAAAGACTCACATAGAAGGCGACAACGACGCCGGCGGTGTAATCGGCTGGCAATCTGATGGAAGCGCTGAAGAATCCGTGATGGTAAAGATCAGTCGAAATGAATCCCGATCCTAAACCGCCACAAAACGCCTTCTCAATCACCAAACCAATATTCGAATCAACGAAAACGCGGACTAGGGACCGAGGAGCCGTACCGGAGTAACGATTGAGGGTGAGGCGGGCGCCACGGCCGTCGTCGGAGCGGACGAGGTTGTCGTTGCCGAAGAGGTGGGAGAAGCCGTCGTCGAATGGCAAAGTCGTCAAGTTAAACGCCGCCGTCGCCGCGGACGCCGCCGCTACAAGCGATAAGAGGAGGAGGAGGAGGGCCGTAAACATCGTCATCGTTGCTGCCGCTCGGCTTCGCTGGTTTCTGGTGCCGTCTCGGGGTGGTCCGCACCGAATTTATATACGCGCACGGCGCACCCATGGCCGCACTGATAATCCGTAGGATTTTAATTTTTGAAAAATTAATAAAAAAATTAAAAAAAACAAAACAGGAAGGAAGGGGACTAGGGGAGGGAAGTGGGGTGTGATCTGGCTGGCTCCCACTCATTGAAGATTCTTTTTTCTGTAGGGTCCCCCGTTTTCTGTTTGAAATTCCGATTCTGCCCCCGCGTGCCGTGCGTTGGAAATTCGAACTGTAACCCACGACGCGTTTGACAGCGAGTCGCATTGCCATTGGTCCAGACGCCGAAGCGGGTCAAAATGTTTGATTTCCGCGACCGTTAATTATTACAAGGGCGTAAAATTTAAAAAAAAAATTATAATAATATTAAAATAAAAACATATTTTAAATGAAGCCCTCTTTTAATAATGATAAATAAATATGTTTTTTCCTGTTAAGGCAGGAAAGCGTTTTGGCCTGGCGTCGCAGTGCAACGGATGAATTTTATTAATAAATAATTAATTAAGAATACTAGACGGATGAGTATTCATTAACACATTTTTTTTTTCATAAAAACGAATTAATTAATTAAAAAAACGTTTTGGCTTAAATTATGTGGTTGGAAGTTAGGCGTGGAAAATGAGGCATATTCGCTGTAAATGGAGATTTTGCTTAAATAAAACAGATTGTGCATTAAATGTTTGACGCGTGACACACGGCAATGCTTTGCATTGCAGAAAATCAACCAAATCCAGAATCAAATTCAATCGATCAGCAGTATCAAATATCAACAGGGAAATTCACTAAATCTCGTGCGTATCTTTTATTCTCAATATTTTTTTTAAAAAAAATAAAAAATAAAAAATAAAAAATAAATATTAAAGCCAGTTTGCAAAGCGAGAATATTTTGACATATCTTTTTTATGGTCGAACCCTTATATTATTGTACAATTTAGAAGATGAGATTGAAAATACTTACAAAATTAATTCGTTATTATCTGTTCATTGGTTATGATTTCCATCACAAAGCATTGCAACAATTTAAGGTTTAAGGTTCAAACCTTGGCACATATTATTTTTTGATTCTTTCCCTTTTTATTGAATTCAATTATATATTTTATTTTTATTTTCAAATTAAATTATATTTTTTTTCTAATATTTTTATACTAAATTAATATTTTTTAATTTTTAAAAACTCATTCTAACTTAATTCTAGCCATCTAGAGCCAAAAAAAACAAATGGTATCCTCTATCCCTTTCCTATTTATTTTCAAATTAAATTAATTTTTTAACTTATAAAAATTTATTATGATTTTTTTATAATTTTAAAGAATAATAAAAATGTTTAAATTCAATTATAAACAGCATATCCCTGTTGGCGCTGCTAGTTATCAGTTTCATTTGAACCTTGGCAAATGTTATTTTTTCATTCTTTCCCCTTTTATTGAATTCAATTATATATTTTTATTTTTATTTTCATATTAAATTATATTTTTTTTCCTAATTTATTTTTATATTAAATTAATATTTTTTAATTTTTAAAAACTCATTCTAACTTAATTCTAGCCATCTAGAGTAAAAAAAACAAATGGTATCCTTTTTCCCTTTTCTATTTATTTTCAAATTAAATTAAAATTTTAACTTATCAAAATTTATTATGATTTTTTTATAATTTTAAACAATAATAAAGGTGTTTATAATCAATTATACACAACACACCATTGTTGGGGCTATTGGTTAACACTTTCATCACAAGGCTTTGTTACAATCTAAGATTTAAGGTTCAAACCTTGACACATGCTATTTTTTAGTTGTTTCCCCTTTTATTGAATTCAATTATATATTTTTATTTTTAATTTCAAATTAAATTATATTTTTTTCTAATTTATTTTTATATTAAATTAATATTTTTTAATTTTTAAAAACTCATTCTAACTTAATTCTAGCCATCTAGAGCAAAAAAAAATAAATGATATCCTCTCTCCCTTTCCTATTTATTTTCAAATTAAATTAAATTTTTAACTTATAAAAATTTATTATGGTTTTTTTATAATTTTAAAGAATAATAAAGATGTTTAAATTCAATTATAAACAACACACCCCTGCTGAGGCTTTTGGTTAACACTCTCATCACAATGCTTTACTGCAGTCTAAGGTTTAAGGTTCAAACCTTGGCAAATGTTAATTTTTGGTTCTTTCACCTTTTATTGAATTCAATTATATATTTTTATTTTTATTTTTATATTAATTTAATTTTTTTTAATTTTTAAAAACTCATTCTAACTTAATTCTAGCCTTCTAGAGCCAAAAAAAAAAAAACAAATGGTATCCTCTCTCCCTTTCCTATTTATTTTCAAATTAAATTAATTTTTTAACTTATAAAAATTTATTATGATTTTTTTATAAATTTAAAGAATAATAAAGGTGTTTAAATTCAATTATAAATAGTACACCCTTGCTGGGCTTTTGGTTAGCACTTTTATCATAAGGCTTTGCTACAATCTAAGGTTTATGGTTCAAACCTTGGCAAATGCTAAATTTTTGTTCTTTCCCCTTTTATTGAATTCAATTATATATTTTTATTTTTATATTAAATTATATTTTGTTTCTAATTTATTTTTATATTAAATTAATATTTTTTAATTTTTAAAAACTCATTCTAACTTAATTCTAGCCATTTAGAGCCAAAGAAACAAATGGTATCCTCTCTCCCTTTTCTATTTATTTTCAAATTAAATTAATTTTTTAACTTATAAAAATTTATTATGATTTTTTTTATAATTTTAAAGAATAATAAAAGTGTTTAATTTCAATTATATATTTTTATTTTTATTTTTATATTAAATTATATTTTTTTCTAATATATTTTTACATTAAATTAATTTTTTTTTAATTTTTTAAAATTCATTTTAACTTAGATTCTAACAATCTAGAGCCAAAAAAACAAAAACAAAAATGATTCTTTTATATTTCTTTTAAGGCACACTCCGCTCCCCCTCCCCCCGCGCCGCCCTTTCCCAATCCTCCATCGCGAATTGCAGATTTGCGATCGCCCTCTCCCAGAGTCATTGACGCCGACATCCATGAGGGAAGTAGATCAGAAAACTGGGAAAGATCTTCTTCCGATGAGGAAGAGGTCGCAAAATGAAGCGCATATGGCGAATCCTGCAAGTGGGAAAGGAGGCCCGACAAGGAGGTTAGGTCTTTCAGAGATTGAAGATGGACCGTCAAGGCGGCCGATCAAGAGAAGGAGCTCGCCTGAAGAATGGGAGGCAAATCAGCTCTATGCTGCTGGTATCCGCGCCCGTGACTATCCGATGCTCAATGATGATGGAGATGGATTCTTGTGTCAGGAAGATTCAAAGGTTGGAACCGCCAACCTAGCGGCCCCTTGGTCTCTGCCCCACAAGTGTTCAGAGGAGGTAAATCACGGTGAATGCTGGGCAGGTTAATGAGGATGAACCTACCTTCTTGCAGGGGCAGACTCGTTTTTCAATTGATATATCACCTGTCACAATTTCCAAGAACCCGGAGGGATCTTTAGAGCAGTTCGGATCCTCTGCGACAGTTTAGCCTCTGCACCTCTGCGCCACTCGCTAAACGACAAGAGAAAATCGCGTGCAGCTCACGTGATTTCGCCCGCTCGCGTGAAGAAGTCGAACCGCGCGTCCCGCTCGCGATCAAAAACTCTGCTCTGCCCTAAATCCCGAGGAACCATCGGCTTCTCCTTCTCGATGGTTCGGACTTGATCGCGAGCTCCGGCCTTCTCCCCTCTCCCAGCCCTCGACGTCGGCGACGTCGACGCTAGCAGAGGGACCTCCTTCTCCCTTCTCCTGCTTCGGCCTACCTTCATCGTGCTCCCGACTGCGTCCTCGCTGCCCAGTCTCCTTCTCGCCGACTGCGTCCCGCTCCGGCGAGTTCGCCGACTCTGTCCTGCTCTCCGGCGAATCTCCTCGCCCGACCCCAGTCCCGCTGCCCAGTCTCCTTCTCGCCGCTGCCCAGGAACAAAGGTCGGATCTTTGTTACCTCACTTCCCTTGTCGACGAAGAGATGCGTCCCTTCCTTTTGGTGAAATCATTTTTCCATTTCTCGGTCAAATTGTAGCCAATGTGAAATTGCAGAGCGTTTGCCCTCAAAGTAGCTACTTGATATTTGTTTATTCGGAAACTTAAGTTCTCACTTTTTCTATTTCCAGGATTTGGGTAATTTGGTTTTCGTAAGAGGTAGATTGGACTTATGCTCCGATTTCTCAGGCCAAAATAGGTGTATTACCTTCTATCTTCTTGAAGATACTGAAGAGTACATTAGTTATGCTCCTAAGAATGAAATTAAAGCTCAAGACCGTCGCCCTTTTGATCTTCTGGTATTAACAAGAAGAATTTGATCCTCTTATGTTTCTTTTTTTTTTACTTTCTGATCAATTGTCCATAACTCATCAGTTCTCATCAGACAGATTATTATCAACCCAAAGCTTAAAAACAAGAACGACAAGACCGCATTGTTTTTTGAAGGATGTTTGAGGTAAATTGTTCATTATTTAACTAATAATACAGCAAGACATCCTTTTCTATTCTGTCAAAATTTTGATATACTCTCTTTCATCTGCACACTTCTTCATTATCTCAATTGTCACCTTTAACAGCTTTTAAGATCTTTGTAGTTGGACTGATGGTGGTCTCCAACAAGCAAATTGACTGATTGGTTAATCATGCTTTTGATCTATCTCATTCAATCATATGGACGACCAAAAAACACATCAAAATGACGCTCAACTACTTTTATTTATTGATTTAATTCATTTGTTTAGACATAAATTCAGCCCATATATGGGTTTCTTATTTTGCTGTTTTTCTTTTCCCTTTCTTTTGTCTTGACTGATGTTTTTATTATTTTAATTGAAAATGTTTGTTCACACAAAACGTTCCATTAATGAATGACTGAGATCACCAAAATAAGCGGGGAATTGATCAAAAGATGATTAGTTTGTAGTTGTTATCTGTAGCTTTAATTTCTATTTTGGTTCTAGGGTCAGTCTCTAGTCCCTGCTTAAAATAGCATCATATCTGTGTTGACTCTATTATCACAATATGGTTGTCACTATAGAATGACCATATCACCATATCAACATCTATTTCTATATGAATATACAACGCACATGTATTCTTGCGGATCTCTCTTAACTCTCCAATCAGCCAAACTCTTAATTGTCCAATCTGTCACACCCTCATCTTTCTGAAAAAGGTGATACTTATCTTCTTTAATCCACTTCAATGATGATACTGAAATTTCATGGTTTATATTCTTGTTTATCTAACAAATTCAGATAATCTTTTGGCGATTTATGATGCTTGTTAAACTCATTTGGTTTCCAATAGGTAGTCTCAGGCCTTATGGTTTTGAAATGCATTTTGCTGAAGTTCTATATAGTTTACAAATGAGAAGAAAATATTAGTCTAGGTTTGTAACTACTACCAGTGATCCTATATTTACTTCTCATGATATATAACTTCTAAAAGGTTAAAATTTCAAACTTGGATGCATTTAACTTGACACTTAGATTTTTGCGGATGTATGTGCTCAGATGCATTTAACTTGACACTTAGATTTCTGCTGCATGTATCAAACTATATCATTCCCTTCCATTTCAGCGTTGATGGATTCAGATCATTGGTTGAGCGCTACCTTGAGGTTGAAGTTATGGGTCTTGATCGCGAAGGACAACCCATAAAGATCGATGCTAGTGGTTGGCAGGCACGCATTCTATAACACGAGTGTGATCATTTAGATGGTACTCTTTACGTTGACAAGATGGTCCCAAGAACATTCAGGACTGTTGAAAACCTGGCTTTACCTTTGGCTGCTGGATGTCCACCATTAGGTGATCGCTAGCAGGGATTCTTTGATGCGTGTAGATTATGTTCTGTCAGTTAAAGTGATGTATTCCGCGGTAGCCTTTCAAGGCTTCAAAACTAAATCTTTTTATTTTATCTGCAGCAAGACTTTTACTAGACTATTATTGTATATTCTGATCAATTTTTTTAGATTGATTTCCAAAGTTCAAAATATACGTATTTTTGCTATTCCCTTTGAGGAATGCCTGAAAGGTAGTTTCCTTGTAGTTATTTCAGTGTAGTATTTGATGTTCTAAACCTGACAATAATGCTTCATTAGAGTTGAAGTTCTGGTGCCTTGTATGTTTTATCATTGTGTTTTTTTACTATGTAGCAGAAAAAATATATCAAACCTTTATATAAATCAATTAAGGCCTTAAGTGAAATGTCGATACATGCATCCAGTCTAGTAAGCAAGTTCCATCTACATATTTGATACACAGGCAAAATCCATAAACTGGCCAAACGAAATTAATTTCTGAAAAGATATTATAATCTCATCTAGAAGAGAGATCAAACTCAAGTTGTTCAAAAACACAAGGCAGATACAAGCGAAACATGACACTTTTCAACATCTTGCAGAATACAGACTTGAACGAACGGCAGTTTAGTCAAAAACATCATCATCGTCATCTGGAAGGGGTTGAGCAGCAGCTTGAGCCAACTCTACTTCGTGCCTGAAAAGTGAAAATCACAAGTCGTATGTAAATGGCACTAAGGCAGTTGAGCTACAGATTGAATGGCAGTAGGAAGGCGACAGCCAGGCAAAGCCATCCACGCATTGCCCAGACGACTACTAAGGAGGAATAGATTTATTAACAGAGCATGCCTAAATCCTACGATATTTTATGTACAAATACATAAAGTGTTAAGATTAGCTTACTGTTGCTGTGAAATCAGATCAATATGGACTTCAGGAGGTGCAAGAGCAGGTGATTCAACAAAGTGAAGATTGGGATCCCTAAGATTGCAGTCAACAGATTTACCTTGTAAAGACAAAAGCAATAATATTTTTAAATCTACAATTTGTGTTCATCTTACCCTGCCAGTTTCCGAGCAAGATAAAGGAAGAGCTTCTCAAAGTTGTAATTGCTCTTTGCAGAAATCTCATAGTATTGGAGGTTCTTCTTTCTGTGGAATGTAACTTGCTTTGCCTTGACCTGCCTGCTCTTCACATCAACCTTGTTGCCACAGAGAACAATTGGAATGTTTTCACAGACCCTGGAAACATAACAGATAGGACAATTGAAGGTCTGAAACGGAACATTTTTGTATGTTAGCCTGGCAGTGACATCAAACATGAGGATGGCACACTGGCCATGGATGCTGTCAACCAACATTAGGCATAATTTAGTTAGTTCAGTATTTACTATCACCCCAAAAGTTTACTGACAATGCAATATAACAGTTTCTATTAGCAAGCAAACAAGGAAGGCAAGCACTTTTGTATGAATTTCATTGAAGAAAATGGAACTATATGCTGAAACTAAAAAAAATGAACAAACAATGGCTTACTAATATCCATCCCTGAGACCACCAAACTTCTCTTGCCCAGCTGTATCCCAGCAATAAAACCGGATCTTCCCACAGTTTGTGAAGAAATCCAATGGATGAACCTCAACTCCATAGTGGCTGCAATTATCCAAATGCCAGTATTTTACATTCGGCAATAGGGAGAAACTAAGTCGTAAAGTATCAGTTTTTCATAACACTTACGTTCATATTTCTTCTCAAATTCACCAGTAAGGTGCCTCTTCACAAAGGTAGTTTTCCCTGCACAATTGCATAAGAGATGAAGGATTACTAGGGGAAAATGGAGCAACTTTCTCCGAATGATAACAGAGCAAATTTTTGGTTCCGCTATTAAATTGCAAAACTAGGCACTCAAAGGCAGATAAATATTCAGAAATTGTATTTGTTTGCTTAAAGAATCCTGGACCGAGAAATGGAAAAAATGATTCACCAAAAGGAGGGACGCAT